>CAMOHE010055114.1:152775-193136 GCA_946598075.1 Artocarpus hirsutus
AAAAAAAAGCATATACAAAGGAAAATGATATAGGACAAAGGCAGTGAAGAAGATAGAAAAGTAAATAAACTGGGAAGGAGAAATTATACTAGGAGGAAGAGAAAGAGAGCAAAAAAGCATATATAGAGGAAAATGGTATGGGAAAGTAATATTTATAGACAAAAAGCAGAATTAAAAAAACATGAAAGGGATAACAATAAGACACGTATCCCAAAAAAATAATTTCAGAACAACAAAAAATCAGTATTTGTTTACTAATTTATAAAAAGTAGATAACAGAATAAAAAAGAAAAAGAAAAGAACTAAACTAATAGACCCATATTTTTTTTTATTTTTTTGCAGTAAGATAAACGGGTGTTTGGTAAAATGGTGAAAACTATAGTTTCTACCACAAAATCAATTATAAACAGTAAAAAATTCTCACATGTTACAGTAACAATAAAAAAATTTGTTACAGTATAAAATTCTCATATGCTACAGTAAAAGTGGTTCTCACCATTGATTTCCACCACCTTTCAAACACCCTAAAAATTAATAAATAAATAAATAAAATCACCTCAACCAAGTATAATAGAATTTTTAAAATTTTTCGCTTTTTTTTTTTTTTTTTTTACATAATGCGTGAAAAATTACAATATCAGTAACTCATTAAATACCTTTTCTTTTTATTTGATTAAATGCATAAAAAATAGCAATATTAGTAACTTATTAAATATATATGCAGAAATAGCACGTATCATCACCAAGATCATAAATATGAGTCAAATATCAAATAAAAAAACGCATAAATTTATCTACATAACCCGAGCAATTCCTTCTCAACAAAGGTCCAACTAGGCAAATAAAAGTCTCCTTATGAATAGAAAAACAAAATAAAGAAAAAAATTTTGTAAGAACGAAAGAAAATACCAAAAAAATCAGTCATAGATCAAACAAAAAATAAAATAAAAAGTGCAAACTTCAAATAAAAAAATAAGGAACTGAGCTAAGGGACTAAAATAATGCACAAACAAAACAAAAAAGGAAAAGAGAGAGAGAGAGATCGGCATACAATGAAACAGCGAAAGACAAAGGGAAAAAAATCCCGTTACACAACCTAACACAAACTGTAGAAAAAAATGACAAACCAAAAGGAAAAAAGAGAAAATAAAATTTCAAATCTAAAGAATTTAGAAATGGAAAAAGAAGAAAATAGAGCACAAATAAAACTAAAAAGGGGAAAAAAAGGAAATCGGCCATAGAAGTTAGCAGCCAAAGATGCAAGAAAAAAAAAGAAAAGAAAGAAAACATCAGCCATTAAACAAAACAACCGAAAGCAAAACCAAGCATGTAAGAGGAAGAATAGACAAAGCATCAGAACAACAAAAGCACAAAAGGATATGAAGAGAGGAGCATAGAGGTTAAGGATTTTTTTTGGCATGAAATGACTAACAACCCAGAACAAAAAAGGGGAGAAGAAAGAATGAACCAAGGACAAAAGCATAATATGACACAGTAGGAGTGAAAATGACCAAGAAGCCACTGCCAGAAATTTAAAAAAAAAATAGAAGAGATAAATAAGGTCAAAATGAACAAAGCCCACCAAAGGACTGATTCGAGAAAGCATTGTACCATGTATAGTGATTTCAGCCTGTTCTTTAATAAATAGTAATAATGTGTATGTGCGTGTGTGTGAGTTTAGATTCTCATGTTTCTTTGCCATTTGAACTAGTTCTATGCTTCGTGTACTCAAAGATAGGAGCCAGGGGCGGAGAAAGCGTCAAGACTCTTTACATCATCAGCTATAACTATGTTTTTCTTTCTTAATGTTTTTTTTTTTATATAAATTATTTGGTCAACATCACTGTAAATAATATATCTAGTTTTTTTTTAAATCAATTAATTAATTTTGAATAAGATGATTTATAAGTTTAAAAAATATTTTCTATACCTAAATTAATTGGAAAATATTATAAGATGCAACCTTTTAGGAACCAAAATGAATCGTTGATCAGCAACGAAGTGGAGATCAATAGAGATCATTTTTCATTTCAACATAAGTTTTAAAAACCGAAGATTTTCCACCCTTGTTGTTTCTTTTTAAAAGCAACGTATTTATTATTTGTATTTATTATTTTAATATATATATATATATGTGTGTTAAAATCATAATTAGTTTCAATCATTTGAGTGAAAAAAAAATTATACTCTGTCCCTCCAATTGATTAGTTTAAAGTCAATTGGAGGGACAAAGTAGTGGACAAAGAAAGAGGTCGAAAGATATAATCAGTCCTTCAACAATGTTCTTTTTCATACTTTGTTGTAAAGTTAGACAAGGAGAGTTTTTTTAATATTTAAAATGAAAAGAGGTGTGTGTTGAAATTATAATTAGTTTCAATCATTTAAGTGGAAAAAAAAAATACTCTGTCCCTTCAATTGATTAATTTTTACGTCAATTGGAGGGACAAAGTAGTTGACAAAGAAAGAGGATGAAAGTTCTAATTAGTCCTTTAAAAATGTTCCTTTTCATACTTTAGTGTGGAGTTAGACATGGAGTGTTATTTTATTTTATTTTATTTTAATGAAAAGAAGAAGAGAAAACGTAGACAGAAGTGGAAAGAAAGAAGATAAGGATAAATTTTATTTTTACCCTGAAATTTTAGTTAATTTTTACCTTTGAATTTTAGTTAGTTTGTTAATATACACCCTCCAAACTTTAAAACGTTAATAAAAATGCCTTTCGAACTTTAAAAAAAAGTAAAAATGCCCCTTTTATGACATTTCACCTATAAAGTTTTACTTTTGCTACTCAGATTTTGGTAAATATGTTATCTTGCCTCTTGAACTTCAAAAACTGGTATTTTTATCCCCTAAACTTTTTTTTCCTTTTTTAATTAACAATTCGTCATATAAGTCAAAATACAAATTACTCATCTAAGAGTCGTGAATTTGTGAACTGATTCAACAATTCTAACCCACCTTTTTTGATTTTATATCTTTTTGAAAAGTTGTGTCATTTTTTGTTTTAGATTTCTGTGCTTGTTAAGTTAATGTAAAAAAAACTGAGAGCAAAGACTTTATAGTAAGGAGACAATTCACTAGATTTCGGCATTCACTCTCCTCTTGCTTACTCTTTTGTTTTGTGTGTGTGTGAGTGAGTTTTTTTTTTTTCCCTCTATTTTAGGTATTTAGTGAAAAAGTAGAAGAGTATTATATTTAAAAACTATCAAATACTTTAATGAAAATATAGTACACTAAAATTATTAAACAAAATGAATAAAAAAAGTGCATTACAACTGAAAAAAGACATCTATTTGACATTAAAAAAAATAAAAAATGAATTACATGAGAACAAATGGAGATTATATATATATATTGTGTATATATATATATATATACACACACTAAGCCTATTATATATTATAACAAATATGAGCATAAAAAAGTGCGTTTAATTGTCAAAAAATCACATAATTTTTAAAACAAAAATATCATGAAATAAAAACTTTTTATTTCTAATATTTTTAACTTTTTGTCAAAAAGCACAACAAATATTCCAACACTCATCCTCCTCATCTTATTATTGTCTCTTTTTTTCTCCCTTTTAAAACACAAGATTTTTGAAACAAAGTTAAAAAGTCAGGAATTAAAAGAAAAAAATATATTAAAAAATACAAGATTTATTGATATTTTTCCTCCTCCTCTTATTAATATGCCCCACCCCTCCCCCTCTCCCTCCCAAACTCCTCTTGTTTTTAGGTATTAGGTGGAAAGTGGATAACTAGCATACATACTTAAAAAAAAGAAACTTATAAATATAAAATGCTTTAATAAAAGATGTATGTTTAATTTCATTACCAAACTACATCTAATTTGGTAACAAAAAAAGATAAATGAAAGAAAAGAAAAATGAATTGCACCCAAAAAATCAAAAGAATATGCATATATACATATATAATATATATATCTTTTTCAAATTTGTGTATATATGTATAGGCCTATATAAAATACATTTAACAAAAATGGACGTTAAACAATACAAAAAAATTTACTATTTAGGTGAGAAATTTGAGTTTTGATTTGTGTGAAAAATTCTTGAATACAAAAAAATGAAAAAAAAATAGGGGTAAAAACAATACATTTTGAAGTTCAAGGGCAAGATGACATAGTTACTAAAGTTTAAAGGGAAAAAATAAAACCTTATGAACAAAATGTCATAAAAAGAAGCATATTTGCTAACGTTTTAAAGTTCAAAACGTGTGTATACTAGTTTTTAAAATTTAAGGGATAAAGTGACAAACTAACCAAAGTTCAGGGATAAAAACAAAATTTATCCAAAAGGTAATAAACGACAAGGATTTTCATATCTTCGAATTAAAAAGGCAATGAATGACCAAGAGATGCATACATCATTTTCATGAAGAATGTTTCAGCATATAAAACATATAACATCATTTTATTTATGTGATATATTTGTCTAATAAAAATTTAACACTTAAATGATTTGTCTATATCAAATTTAGGCAATTACCTTTTGTTTTTGTTTTGAGAATTTATGGAAATGTTTTTGCACGTTTTTTGAGACAAATTTTAAAAACACTCTCAGTATAATTCTCAAAAAATTCTCATTTTTCAAAACAAAAATATTTTCACTTATTTTGAAAACAATACCAAACGGGTATATTTCTGTTTTTTTTGATACTTTTTAGTCAAAATCGTTGCAAATAGTGTATCTAATTTTTTTTAGAACAATTAGTTAATTTTGAATAATATGATTTAGAAGTTTGGAAAATTGGGAAATATTATAAGATGCTGCCTTTCCAGAATTGCTAACAATCATTGAAACCGAAATGAATTATTGATCGGCAATATAGTAGAGGTCAACAAACATTTTTATTTCAACACAAGAATTAGATATTAAATGGTTTTTTCCCCTTCTTGTTTCCTTTAAAAAGCAACGTTTTAATTAGATTTAATTTCAATAACTAATTTCACCTAACTAGTTGTCAGAACTCACCGGCTCCTGAACAATCTTAACACGTTCTAAGGATCGATTTGGGGAAGAGTTGCCACTTTAGATTAGTTGGGTTATAGTTATTTTGTTTCATTCGCAAATAAACAACACGGAAAATTCCCAATATATTATGACGTAGCTACCAATTTACCATGCATGAGTTACATAGTTTGGTGATTTGATTAACCATTTCATTTACTTTATGCAGCTTGTCATTTATGAACGGATATTAACCATATATTTTAACTGCTTCTTCACTATTTAATTCAATCAAAGTTACATTTTTACTCCTCCTTATAGTTAAATTTTATTCTTGTGCATAGGTCGATGGGTCTGTCAAACTGCAACGCTCAACTTGATTTCCAACCGCACGTTCACCCCTGTCCAAAAACTTACCACCTCAGTAGACACATAGGTGCCGGTTCACAAAGTGTACTGGATTGGAGAACATGCCCATATATTAGTGGCACCAAATCCTATATTATGTATGTTTTTCCCTCTCTAATTTGGTGGGCAAGCAATGGGCATGCTTTTTTATTTCTGTTAGTGGGCAAGCAATGGGCATGCTTTTTTAGTTCTGTTAGGCATCAAATCCTAAATTATATATGTTTTTCCTTCTCTAATTTGGTGGGCACGCAGTGGCATGCCTTTATTTCTGAAATGCTAACAGAAGGGCCATGGCTGGGGACTCCCCCCTAAAATATGTACAGCAAAGAGCAAATCAAAGGCAGGTGTTTCTGGTGTCCACACTAATAAAATTCATTCCATTTCCTTACATTTACACAATAGATCACTTATGTCACAAAAAGAAAACAAACAAACAAACAAAATAAAAGGATTTCCAGCAGCCTCAGAAAAAATTATTGATCATTTCTAGCAACCTAATACATACTCAAAACATGGGATTCGCTCAAGTTGTGCTAGTAAGAGGTTTGGTTGCATTTGAAGGCCGCAAATCCTCTGTTCTTTAGCCAAGCCTCGCATAAGTGAAGTCTCAATGATCTCCCGTATCTAATCTAAGCATCACCTTGGATTTATTTCATTTAGTGTATCGCCCGACATTCTAGTAGTTTTTGCCCTCGGGTTTTAGAGTGTTCTTAGTCTCCTCGTATTTTGTTTCATCTTCTGTTTTATTTCATTTTATCTTTCCGTACATTATACTTTTAATGCAACATTTTTTTACTAAAAAAAAAAGCAGAAGAAACAATCACATGCTTTTTTTTTCCTTTCATCTTCTGCAGGCACTGATTATTTCAAGCATCATACCGAGTTCACCCTACCAAATAAAGAAATCATTGTCCGTCAATACTAATTCAATGATTTGAGTAACTATCAAACAGAAACTGATCAGAGTCCATATGAAAATGGAAAAGTATATTAGTTTAATCTTTAAAAAAAAAGGGGTGGGGCTTATTGGGGCATTTATCACACTACGCTATGCCTGCAATCATGGAGATAGTTTATCTTTAGTTCTCAAAAAAACGATGAACAAATTCATATACTGCAGTCATTAAGAGAAGCAAACTAGACACTAGTTGCATCCTAGGATGTCGTTTAAAAATTTTCCAACTGCAGTAAACGAAGATCCACCTTCAGCAACTGCTTTCCTGGCCATCTCACTCATCTTTTTCACTTTCTTCCTCAGCTCACCATCACCTTCCATAAGACGTGTAACTGCTGTTTCAATCTCATACGCCATCACAAGATCTTCACCATTCCTCGAATCCAATCTCAACTCCACTGCTAAACCAAATTCCCTTACCATTCGAAATGCATTCATCTGTTGCTCTGCATAAACAGGCCAAGTTGCAGTTGGCACTCCATACCATAAGCTCTCCAATACGGAGTTCCACCCGCAATGCGAAACAAATCCTCCGATTGCACTGTGAGCCAGGACCTCCACCTGTGGCGCCCACCCATTACATATCATCCCTCTCACTCCGATCCTTCCCAAGAATCCTTCAGGCAAGATCTCCTCTAGACTTTTTGGCTGTGGCACTCGTATAGACCACAAGAATCTATGCCCACTGAGTTCAAGCCCTGATGCTATCTCTCTCAATTGGGATTCTCCAAAACCTCCCATGCTTCCAAAGCACAGAAACACCACTGAGGAAGGAGGCTGCCCATCAAGCCATTTTATGATTTTGTCTCGCTGAACTTGATCCAAGCTGGGGTGAGCCTGACCCTTGAGGTCAAGCACTGGTCCAACCATGTAGATTGGAGGTGTTTGCCCATCAGTCAATGACTTCACAGCATGACACTCCAATTCTGCAAATGAATTTACTATGAATCCCTTTGTCTCTCTGAACCTCTCTGCAAGTTTAACATAGGCAGTATAACCCCCATCCTTGTTGAACACAGGAGAAGGCAAAACATTTACCGGAACTGGATTCACAAAGCCTGGTAATATCGTATTAGGATCTGAGTCTTTGAACTCCGAGCTGATCAGCTCATGGCGAGTTGGAATGTAGAGCATGAGACCCAGAAATCCTAGGTTAGAAGTCATAAACATATAAGAAGGGAGACCGAGTTCATTGGCCACATCCATCATCGGCATGCAGAAGAAATCAAGAACCAAGCCAACAACTTGGATTGAGTCTAAGTTAGAGCGAGATAATACAGTGTTCGTAAGCACATTTCTGACATGAGGAATGAGACTCTCTATGTAAACATAGATGTAATATTCTGGTGATTTCATTAGTTCTGGAAGAGGCCGGTCTACCTGAGGGAGGTCAATGAGGGTGACTCTGGATTGTGAGCCCACAAGAGACTTGGTGTATGCATCGGCATAGGGGACAGCGGGTAACTTCATGCAGAGAACTGTGACTGAGAGTTGATCATTGCGGTCGATCAGGCGCTTAGCAAATTCGATGGACGAGACCAGGTGGCCGATTCCAGGCGATGGGATGAAGACCAACTCTGACCTTTTCATTTCTTCTTCTAGATAGATGTTGTTTCTTCCTGCAGTTCTAACGGTGATGGATTTTTTAACACTTTTTATTCTCCTGCACAGAGCATATAAAGAAAATGATTTTACTCGTGACGTTCTAGATGGCGAATGGAACATGAAAAGTGAACAGGGGAGAGAAAATTTTAAAAATAAAAAATATTTTTAGATAGCGAATAAAATATAAAAAGTGAAAACAATAATTGAGTAATAGCGACGAAATGCATTTTATAATTTTTATATGTCAATCAGTCGCCCAATGGCAGGTATTCCTTTATCTTTCTGTTCGCTTCTGCTGTGTCCCCACATCTTGAAGCACTCGCTACCATGTTGTTTCTGCTAGGCTTAAGATCAAAGTCTTGATAGCAACACTTCAACATATCAACAAAACCTCTTCGCCCACCTTTGACTCTTTATCCAAGAAATTGGTGTAAATTGAAAGAAAAACAACCCAAATGATTCCATTCCTTGCAAAATAAATAAATAACCAAACAAATCTCGTTTCCAATGCTATTAGAAAAATGCTGAACCTTACCAGCAGCAACCAAGTGAGGATTATTATTAACATAAAAAATAAAGTCAGGACTTGCCCACTTGTGCTAGCCTGAAAGTGAAAGGTTAGGTCGAATGCACAGACTTGAATAAAATTTGAAGTTCCAATGTTCTCCCAAGCACTAAGCAGCCTTGCCTTTTTCTTTACTTGGTGCAGATATGGCTATAATTTCAAGCATCCACCTAACCTAAAGGAAAATAAGACAGCAAAGTAGAAAAACCTTGCTTTCAAATCAAACAAAAACTGTTAAAAGTTCACAACGGGATACCCTCTTTTTCAATCTCAGAGTCCGAGAAAGTTTATCTGGTTCTAGAATCAATCAACCTCAGGAGTAGATTTACACAAATATTCAGACTCATACTACTATGATTACAAAGATCGCTAATTTTACAAGTAAAAGAAGCGTCAAAGCAGAAGATACGATTTGCAGAGCAAAATCCGATCACAAAATTGTTCGTAAAATTTATGCTACTTCAATTGCATAAAATTTGCACAAAACAGTTCAAAAGAAGTTACAGAGATTTAACACAGAAAATTGGCAAGGATAATAATCATTCCCCTCCTAATACTTAACCTAATTTTTACACCATAGCACGCAATTACCTCAAAATTCACCAAAAAAAAAAAAAAACCCTAACATCCGATCGGGAATAATCAATCAGCGGTGACCGTGATCGTAATCGACGACATCGGAATCGGCGAGAGAGAGAGAGTTCTGGACGATCGATCGCCCAATGGAGTTGATCCAGTCCTCCTTCTCCTTCTCGGTGTCGGCGACGAAGTACATAGCTTCTTGGGAGGCGCAGGAGAGCTCGAACGCGCAGGGCTTGTGGACGACATCCTCGGCGCCCTTCACGGTCTGGCAGGTCGACATGTTGATGACGCCGCGAGGAGTGGAGGCGCATGTGACGCTCGAGTCCTTGAACCAGAGGAGCTTCCCTTGTTTCAGGACGAACCAGCGGCGGCGCCAGGTCTTGAAGTATTCGCCTTGCTTGGTCAGCCACCCGGCCCGATCCGGGTCAGACCAGAACTCGATGCCACTGTAGTCATTGGGGCTAGGGTCTTGGCCCGTCACCGCTCTCCATATTCCCTCCATAGCCGCAGAAAGACAGAGCTCTGGTCGGCTGACGAAAAGGGTTTGATGTACGAGATGGCACAAGACTAGTAAACGTCGTCGTTTGCGGTCGTTTTTCTTTTACTTTCATTCCTACCTTAAGTTGCGAGAACGTATTTTGATTTTTTTTTCCCTTTTTTTCCTTACTACCCCGAGTTACGTGCCCTTTGTTGCTCTGTTTTCTAACATTTAACTCTAACAAATTACTCATTAAATTTATAGCATTCTGTAGTTTGTGTCCCTAAACATTAAAATTGACCATCCATTTCTAAAATTTCACATTGATATCACGTCCCAAACACATGTTAACATAGAGATGCAACAATAGACAGGGCCTATGGGCATGCCCAAATCCATCCTGATACAGTAATAGGCTAGACCGACACTACCCAACTCATAAATATTGATAGATTAGGCCAACCTATATTTGCCCATGGGTCGGCTCGGTACAACCCATGATTTTGTTTGGGCTAGGCCAACATATCTAGGCCTATAATGGGTCGGCCCATCCCAATCCATGTAAGGCCTATATAGGCCCATAATAGGCCAGCCCACTAAAGGCCTATTATGGTCTAATTATATATATATATATATATTTCATATTCATTCATGGATGAACATAATTGAGTGTAACCTTTTTCAGTATAAGGTCTTACACATCATATCATGGCAAGCCTTTTTTTTTTTTTTTTTTTTTGCTTGTCGGCATGTTTTGCTTCTTAGAGAAGCAAAACTTAGACAATGCCTCACACATCACATCACAAGAGGCCTAGCAAGCTCTTTTTGTTTTCTTTTTTTTTATTATTTTTTTAATAATTATTATTATTTTTTTGCTTGTAGGCATGCTTTGCTTCTTAGAGAAACAACGCTTAGGCAAGGCCTCACACATCACATCACAAGAGGCGTAGCAAGTTCTTTTTCTTTTCTTTTCTTTTTTTCTTTTTTCTTTTTATTTTTTTGCTTGTAGTCATGCTTTGCTTTTGAGAAGCAAAGTTGTGCCTCTGATACTGAGTTTGTAGGTCATGTATAATCACATCAAAATACTATATGTTTATTACTATTATTATTTAATACATATATGAATTAAATATTATTTAATATATATATACATGTCATATTCACCCGTGAATGAACATGGCATTAGATTTTCCTCATGCAATTATAAAGGGAGCAAGCCTAACACAAAGGCTCAGAAGGAAGGCCTCCACTCTGCAAAGCTGAGACTTTAAGTCTTTAGCGAATTGTTTAATCAAATCACATTTGAAAGAATAAATTAAAAAAAGATCTAAAAAAAAAAAAAACTTTTTTACTAATAAATGAACATAGAAACTTCACAAAGATACTCATTCAATAAACTTCTCAAGTCTTGCGTATTGTCTACTTTTTTTAGTTTATTTAGATTCTTTAGAAAGGAAAAAAAACTTAAAGGTATAATTTATTTCATTTGTTGTTCATTAATTTTGGATTGTTATAAGTTAATTTAATTATGTAATTTATTTAATTTTTATTAATAATGTTACATTAATTTATTATTATTTTTTATTGAAGCGATGACATCATCACATGAAAGGAGAACCAACGTTTCGAATTTTGTGATCAAAGAAGAAGAACAATTTGATCATCCACTTGAAGAAATTGGAGTTGACTTGCTATCTTAAGTTGGTGACTCCTCCAAAATAACTCGTAAAGGCAAAAGGAAAGTGCAACGAACTTCACCAATTTGGAGTAATTTTGATCTACTTACGTGTACAAACGAGAATGGTGCAATAGAATAAAGTGCAATTTGTAAAGTATGCAAATAAAACTACACAGGTAAACCGCAAAAAGTACGAAGCGAAGCATGGTGTAGGTGGTGTTGATTATTGTCAGCAAACACTTCAATTTAGCTCTAATAGTAGAGAATGACATGCTAAATATTTAGCTAGTACTCAACAACCAATTAGTCTTGCTGATTATCTGGCCTTTAAGGAGCACATTCAAAATGCTTATAATCCATAATACAGGCTTGTTTCAAGAACAATCATAAGAGCTGACATCATGAAAGTTTTTCATTTAATGAGGGAAAAGTTAGTAATTGAATTTAGTTCATTCACTGCACTGTTGCATGCACATCTGATTTGTAGGAAGGTTATATGAAAACTAGTTATATCTATATAACTGCAAATTATGTGGATAAAATTGGTCTTTTTAGAAAAGATTAATTGCTTTTCGACCAATGCCTTATCCGCATGGTGCCAAGGCCAGTCACGATGTCATCATGGAAGTTTTTCATTTTTATGGCATTAAAGAAAAAGTTTTGAGCATCACATTTAACAATACATCTGCTAATGTTGCTGCTATTAACCTTTTCAAGATAACTTTGATAATAAATTGTATGACATTACTGCATTCTTTGATTTGCATAGAGATTTTGATATGTTTAGGGAATTTGTTGAGTTCATGGAACAAAAATTTAAAAAATATTGGAAGCGTGTTTCACCTCTGTATTGTATAGCCGTTCTATTGGATCCAAAAGTTAAACTAGCTGGTGTTGAATATTTGCTTAAGAGTACAATGGAAAAATTGAGAGTGCATTCTGACATCATAACTATTCAAAATGTGCAAAAAAAAGTTAACAACATATTTGCTGCATATAATGAAAAATATGGAGGTGACCAAACTGTATCTCCTACACCTTTCGCGACTACTACAACTGTACTACATGGTTCTTCATGGGAATGATTAGCTACACTAAATTTAGTTTCGGCGCATCATCCATATCTTTAGCACAGAGTGAATTGAAAAACTATCTAGAAACAAATTTTACAGCATTCATTTTCAGTGAGCAAGGTGGTGGTCATGATTTCAGTAAGTTTGATATTTTGTTATTTTGGAGATTATAGTCAAGAACTTTTCCTGTGCTTTCTAGAATGACTTGTGATATAGTAATCATACCAATATCCACAATTGCAAGTGAACAAGTATTTAATTGTAACGGTAGAGTACTTGATGAACAGTGTGCACATATGAGTGACAATATTCTGAAGGCAGTAATGTGCGTTAAAAATTGGGAGGATGCACGCAAAAGAAGCCAACAAGTTCAAAAGGATTGGGTTGATGACTTTGAAAATTTAGACATTTTTGAAACTCCCATTGGGAGAAATACGTTGTAATTATGAATGATATTTATGTTTTTATGTTTTTATGGTTTTTTAGCAATTTTGTAAACATCTTATGTATAATTATCTTGATTGTATTCTTTTTACCTTACTAAGGTTTTGTTCCAGTGGGTTTTCTTTAGAAAGGTTTTCAATGAGGCAATTGTAAATAAAATATCTCTTTTCATATTTTCATTGACTATTTAAACTTTTATATTTATTTACTTGTTTAAAAATTCAAAAATAAAATATAAAAATAATAAAAATTAAAATTGCATGCTTAGATAGGCTAACCCATTTAAACCCATGATAAGCCAAGATGGACTACCCATCCTCACTCATAGATGGGCTCGAATGGGCCAATCCATTAAATGCTTATAGTATGGCCCTGCTTGGCCCACATAAAATTAGCATGTAGTATAGGCTAGGCTGAGATAATTTTTATATGGGCTGGCCTGACTCGGCCCACAAAATTCATGGTCTAGTCCGGCCTAGCCCAAAGCCTCATAGGCCTAAGGAGACCAGGGGCCGGTCGGCCCTTCTTGTTCTTACATCTCTATAATAACCAAATTTTTCACAGAAACAGTAACATTAAATGTTAAATATATCTTCATTATTGTCAAAAACCATCAAAACTAGGAGAATATTATCACTTAGTTTACAAAGTAAGTTAGAACTTAAAACACTGTAGCATGTGAGAACTTTTAACTGTAGCAAACTATTGTAGCATATGAGAGCTTTATACTACAGCAAGATGAAACTTAAAGTTCCAACTTATTTCTCAAATAAAGCCTTTGATTTTCATGTAACTATTTTTGTTAAAAAAAATCTAATTACTATGTGTTTGGACGTGATTATTTTTGAGAAATTTCAGAAGTCATTTGCCATTGTTAGCGACCAAATTATCAAAAATCAAAAGTTTAGAATTCAATGAAATATTTGTTAAAATTAAAATTTTGAGACGAAAATGATGAATGCACATCACCGTGGGACTAATAGGGCTAATAACATTTTTTTTCTTACATAAGGGCTAATACCGCTTTTATTGTTGAAAACATTGGGGGATTAGCCGCTTAGCTTGTACATTCACTTCAGAACTAGAGGTGATATTTAGTCAGGCCCGAGATCTACATGTTTGTTGAGTAAATTAGATAGTATACTACTTTGATAAAATTATATGTTACGTCACATTTTTAAAAGTTGTATTTATTTATACTACACTTAGAATAGTTTATGCCACACTATCATTTATATTAGATATTAAGTTCTACCACAAATGAATATATAGCATTTATAAAACGTAAATTTTAAAAGATAGCATTTATGAAAATTTTTCTACTACTTTTTTACCACTATTATTGTGTTGTACTACTTTTTTCTTTTCTTTTAATTCATACTATTTCTCCCTGTCAAGAAAACCAAAATACTTTTAGATAATACATATTTGCCTAATCTTAACTGAAAACGTAGGATCAATTTTTGTTTTTATATTTTTTAAAAGTAGTATGTTTTAAACTTTTCTCATAGAAAAAATGAAATTCAAAAACAATACTGTATAAGTGGTATTTATAAAATTGACCTAACTTTGACCTAAACACCGGCCCAAAGAAAGACTAGCCCAACCCAAGCCCTTGGGTCAAGCTAGGTATAATTCTTTGACTTGAATCTTTTATTTGAGTTTTTTTTTTCAAGTATTCCTAAAAAAAAAGGGGCTAGCTCAACCCTAGGCCCGTTGAGCTTATAGGCGGGGCCAAACCTACCATTGCTATCTTTGGGCGAGCTTGCATTCTCCTTTTGGCCCCCATGGGCTAGTTCAGGTGGTTCAAATTGATACCACTATTTAAAACACAAAAAAGAAATTAAAAAAAACCTAAAAAAGACTATTACGGGAAATAGGTAGCAGTAAAATTGAGAAACTACCTATAATAATTAATGCAACTTTTCTTTAATTTTTATTGTCGGGTCGCTAAGAAGTCCCATGTCGGTCCTTGGGTCCAGAAAGGCCTTCCAAGATGGCAATAAGTAGTCGATTTTATTAGAATTCATAGGATTTCAAATACACATAAGAGATAAGCTTGATAAAAATCTTATCAAAGTGATCAAGCAAATTAAATAGGTAATTATCTTGTATTTGAATTTAAATTGTAACAAAAAGATCAAAATTTGACTAAGCTAGTAAACTATAAATAAAGGCTAACTCTAGAGAGTAGCCTTACGTCCAATTCTTGACACAAACCGTAGCCTTACTTGTAAACAACATTCTCATAGTAAAATACCCTATCCTCGAGAAAACCCCAATACACGTTGCATTCAATTTAGGTAAACCATTATAAAAATTCTTATGTATTCTTATTATTTTCGTTGTTTTTATTTAATTTCCTTCGTGAGAGATTAACTCAGTGAAGAATTTAGAGGGAAATTTGTTAGATGAATTTTGTCCGTCAACAATTATTATCTTGCTTCAAAGAGGAATTACTAATAATTCATGGATGTTACATAAAGCAAAGAGAGAATTATTTATGTATAAATTGTCAACTTGTTTAGGCGAAAAATGCATTAATCGAACATATCCATTAAAAAGTTTTTTCATCAAATTGAGCAAGTTCGTGTTAAGGTATCCTTTCTTTAAACAGAAGAAGAAGAAGAAGAAGAAGAAAGGAGGGCCTTGGTAAGGTTCCCAAAGTCAAGTTTCATCTTTTTATCAATCGAACTGACCTTTGAACGGTTAGTGCAAACGCAAAGGTGATATGTTGTAGTCCCATTGCGTCGAGTGTTTCATTCATATCTTAGCGGGGTAAAAGTATTTCATTCAGCAGTTTATAGTCTGAGATGTTTTATCTGTCAGACTTTTTTTAGGGAAATCTGTGAGACTTCTAATATCTTGAAGTTGAAGAGCATAATCTTAGGCTGCAGGGAGTTGGTGTTTCAGCTTTTTTGCGATTTGGGCTACATATTTGCCCTGGTGAAAAGCCTGTTCGAGTTCGAGCTCAGTAGGTTGACGAGATCCGTCCGCGGCATATGTCCCAGCACCATAAGGAGAGCCACCCTTCACCTCCTTCATCTCAAACATGCCACTTCCAAAGGTGTATCCGAGAGGGACAAATATCATACCATGATGCGCCAACTGTGTCACGGCTGTTAATCTGCCAACAATCATCTAGAAGAATCAAGTTCAACACACACATCGTCGAATTATTATTTCGGAGAAAGACATTGTGTACGTGGAAGTGGATATCTCAGGTGATATATACCAAGTATTTTTTTCCCAATCTTTGGCTATTAACATCAGTTGACATTCTCAGCAAGGAAGCTAAGTGCAAAAGAGGTTCATGGGGTCAAAGAAATAACAAAAAAGTCGAGGCACATGACGATTGTTGAAACTTTGATTTACTAGAAACCCATCTATGATTGAAATTTAAAGCAATAAGGTCCATATGCGTATTAAATATAATGGCAAAAGAAAGGGTTTACGGGGAAGGGGCAACTCACGCAGTAAGCTCCTGGCCTCCCCCATGAAATCCAGTGCTCCAGAATATTCCAGCAGGTTTGCCAGCAAGTGCTTGTGTTCCCCATAGTTCATGAGTGGCGTCAAAGAAGGCCTTGCATTGAGCCGCCATCACACCAAAACGAGAAGGAAACCCAAACAAAAAACCGTCAGCCTCCGGAAGTTGTTCTGGCCTGATCTCTGGCACATCCGTTGGCTTGGGAGGGGCCTTCATCTTTTGCAATATCACATCAGAAAGTGTTTCAGGTACCTGCTCTATTCTAAGAAAGTCAAACAAAGTTCATTCCCAGATATCAAAGGCGCATTTTTTATGAGCATCCTACGTTGCTTATAGCGTTCATATTATCAACAAGAATACCTGCCAAAGTGTTGCTTCGACACCTTGAACTTCATTGGCTCCTCGTTGAATTTCTCGTGCCATAGTCTCTACATGTCCATACAAGGAGTAGTACCTGGAAAAAAGAATATGACGTCTAAACCTTAGGGAATGAGAGCGCACAAATGGTAAAAGAAGTAGGGGGAAAAAAGTGATTCGATTAGCCTTAGAAAATGTGTTGCTATGCAAGAGAACAAAACTTCAGATGATGCATTTGCATATGTTAATGTTTGTATGTGCTAAGACGAGCGCATAAGAGGGAGAAGGCAGGGCAGAAGAAAACAAGAAATTCTTACACAATGAAGATCTTTGTGGTAGACATAGCTGTAGTCTATGGTGGGAGATAGCTCCTAATTTTCCACTATTTTAAAACGTTGCATACCAAGACAATTCACCTGAATAATTGGTTGTCACTTGTGAGAAAAAGGATTCGAGAAACGTAGAAAATGAGAATAGCCATACGTGCAGCTCAAGAATTAAGAATAATATCAATCTCTGTTTATACAAACAACCAGACGCTAATAAACACTCAAACTCATAACCAAAACTCCAAAGATTAAGGGCCTCAATCACAACCTAAAGCTCCAAATTAAAATAGAAGGATTATACTGTAACAATTTTTTGTTTTTTATTGTAATATGTGAGAGCTTTAAACTACTTAGTAACCACAACCATGATTATAACCGAGATTGCAAAACAGACTTAAGGACCAAAAGCCTATTTCAAGAATGCCCTTTAGCTCTGACATAATGATCAGTAGACGCAAAAAACATTGCAAATGCTCCCAGAGAACGATTAGTACCGCTACGGTCCTCGTCATTTCATGAGGTTATGTGCACTCCCAAAAAATAAAAATCAGCTAACGAAGTGAAAAGCCCACGTATCTTAAACAATTTTGATGGCAGCTCAAGTGGGGTATATCAGTAGTAAAATATGGATTGGTTTTCAATCAGGAATCATCTAAATGTCAATCTACTTTCACAACTGGAAACCAACAAGCAAAATAGTATAACTAAACTTCAATTCAACACAAGATTAACTGCAAGATCTCACAATCAACCCACTTTGGGGTTTGTGTTATGGAAAAAAGATGCTAAAATGAACACAACAGCATCAAAACACGTTGGATACTTGGATTGCCCCTAATAGCTTTTCTTCTTAGCCCTCTTCACCGTATAAGAGTGAGAAAAATATTAAGAAGTGGTCCGAAGAGGTGGAAAAATAATGCCTTTTTAAATACAGGAAAAATTGCCCAAGAAATTCCTTAAAAAATTAGAACTTTCTGCACAATCCCATAAAACGATGAAATGAAAATCAAAACATCATAACTCAAAACAAATTTGCCTCGGCTTCTTGAAATTACCAACCAAAAAGTAGCAAATTTGTAGCGACGAGTAGAAGAAATTATACAAATAATCGAAGAGTAAAAGAACGAATTCAATTTAGGTTGTGTTCACTTAAAATAAAAAGGGGGTTTTGTAAAGACGTACGTTTAAGAGCCACATATAACAACCAGGCATTTGACCTTTGAGGTGCAGTCAAGTCAACAATTTCAGACTTGGAAGCAAAATGGGGAGCGTCGCCTTTGGAAAATCAGCGAAAGACGGTCGACATGGAAATTGCTGGGACCCAAAAGACGACATCTTGGTGGGACCGAGCATCAACAATACGCTGACGTGTTGCTGCTATGATTAGACGTGTCAACTCTTATCCGTTTACAATTTCTTAACGGTTATGATTTCGAGACTATTTGGTATTCACGGTCCTAATTAACTTTTTAATCAAAAATAATATAAAATAATATAAAAATAAAAAAATTATTATAATATAAAATTTTTATTATCTATAGTATTTATAATTTTAAACATTATGTCAAATATTCTATCATTAAGATAAAGGATTACTACCAATATTTCTTTTTAATCATAAAGTTATTATTACTTTCTTTTATTATTATTATTTATCACTCTGAAATTTGTATAAAAAAAAAATCAAACTGGCATTTATGTTTTTGTTTTGCAAATATCATTACTTTAATTTGTTAGGTTGGATTCTCACATATGTACCAACTCAATTATTTTTAATATGATATTTTCAATCCTTATTTTCTTGTAATAACTCCATATTATTTTCTTAAAATTTGCTAATTATTTTTTCCCAAACAATATATACCTTATTTATCTACATGCTCCTGTGTTTTCTCGCATACACGTACATTTTATCAAAACACATGTTTGGATTGAAATGTGAATTTTGCCCCATGTGATTTTTTTTTTGTTTTAGTTTTAAATTTTTGTTTCAAATGAACATTATTAAAAAATTTTCCTATAATCTACTTTTAATAAAGTTTATAGGTAATTTTAGATCTTCATGTTCAAAAAAATATAAAAAATGCACGTGCAGGGACCATTCTACCAACTAGCCTCAAATTGATATTTTGTTGTTTTGAAAATTACAAAAAGATACCTTATATTTTTGAAAATGTTATTTTGATACCTAAGAACATTTTCTTGGATGTAAAATTCTCATTTCTCCCTTTGTTATTTCTATTTAATTTAATTTGCTTCATTCTTTTAGAAAAATGAAAATCCCATAAACAGTTTTTAAGGTTTATCCATAGTCTTAATTTAATTCTTGACATTTAAAGTGTCACTTTAATCCTTAATCTAATACTTTGCTTCAGTTTTGGCTCACAAGTTTATGTAGGGCTCATAATACAAAAATTGTTGGACTGTTAAGAGTTTACAAAATTATTGTAGCACATTCCAGGTATACTTAAATAACTGAGATTAGAAAGGTTATTTTTGTCATCTTAAATCAAAAGTTAATAGAGTTAAGTGCATGGGGTGTAAAAGCAGTTAGTTTTTGTTAAGGTGTGTTTTTGTTATTTTAACAAAAATGCAAAGGATATTAGCGTAATTAACGTTTCAGTCAATTTCTAAAACTTATTTTTTATAAATATCACACTTATTTAAGCGCAACACAACTTAAAGTTGTAATATGAGTGATAGTGTAACATTAACATTTTTAAATGTAACAAAACATTTTTAAAGTGTGGCATAAGGTACATGTAACTTTCTCCTATCGAAACTACAGCATGTAAATGTAGTGAGTGTTTCTTCTTCCTCTTCTTCTTCTTCGTTTTTTCCATCGTCTCATGGTTTGACATTTTCCCTGATTCGCAATTGACCAAACTGCAGAGCATAGTTTTGTCCAATTTAGTATGAAAGCTAAAACTTTACGACTAATTCGAGACTTTCACGCCCCTGTTAAAGGACTAAAGAGGAATGATCCTAAAACTAATTAGGCAATGGTGGAGATTAAATGGTAGACTTGGACCACATGGTATTATGCTTAATCTGTGCACTTGCTAAGATTCTGACTCTACCAAATGCTACATCATAGAGCATTTTCCAATTCTAGTTGCTTCCTTGTTTCCCCCTTTTCTGGTAGAACTAGAATCCTATTCTAATTAACCTGTACAATATTCCATAGGACAATTAAAATGGCGTCGTTTGACAACCTTTTTCTAACTCACAGTTGGTATTGTGTGCTTTGGGACTGTGTATAGTGTAATTAATATATAAAATATCTTATTCTACTTCCGGTTCTAATTACGTTTTTAAATGCTATAAATATTTAGTAGTTTTTGATTTTCCCCGAAATAGGATCACTCTTTTATTTTTTTTAAGCTTGAAGCTAGTGTGATGGATCTAGTTGGTTTTATTTTAATTATGCTAATCTCTAGTTTAGTAATCTTAGGGCTTTTCACAAAATATCATGAGCTTATTTTAAGATATTTTGTTCATGCTCTTGGGACCATTCATCATATCTTTAACATTTTTTTTTCTCCCCTCTAATAGGAGGAAAAGAGGAGCTAAGAAAGAAAGAGGAATGTCAACGTGTTTTGATGCCGTTATGTGTCTCCACTATTTTAGCATCTTCCTTCCATGGGGAAACTCACGAGCCCTAAGTGGATTGACTGTGAGATCTTACAATTAATCTCATGTGCAAATTGGAGTTTAGACTTTAGGTCATCCTAATTTGTTGCATGGTTTTCAATTGTAAAAGTAGATTGACATATCTATGATAGATGTTTCCAGCTACCCGTGAAACCATACCTTCAAGATGTTGAGTAATTGATCGATTAATTTACCTCTTCTATCGATGAGTCAAAAAAGATACAATTTTTGAATGTTATTCCATAAATTATCAGTAGAACAAAATTTTTGAGCACTCCTATTTAATCTATAAGGTTAAAACTCCACCGCTCAAAAAACAATGGGATCTAGTGTCCTACTACTTTTTATTTTTTTGTGAGTAATAGTGTCTCACTATT
Source organism: Artocarpus hirsutus (assembly GCA_946598075.1). NCBI lineage: Eukaryota > Viridiplantae > Streptophyta > Magnoliopsida > Rosales > Moraceae > Artocarpus > Artocarpus hirsutus. The sequence continues at coordinate 173,740 of CAMOHE010055114.1, forward strand.
TTGTAAATAGTAGAATTTTCACGCCATGAAGACGAAAAGAATTTTACTACTTTATGAGAAGCGGTGTTTTAACTCATGAGAATAAAAAGAATCTTTTCAGATTTTCTCAAAAGAAAGTAAAAGAAAATCATTATATTATTGCGGTGTAGTTTGGTGAATTAATTATATGGACGTGCTTTTATTATGTAGTCATCGATTACCATGATTTAAGGACAGAATCATTTCATTTTTAAGGGAAAATCCAACGTCACAATATTATAAAAAATAAAGGGCCAATTTTAATCTGAACTATATCCTTTAATTATATATATATATATATATATAATTTTCATATGTAGACTTCATATAATTGAAGGATGAAGTGCAGGTACAAATTCTTATAATGTTTGCTCTATATATAATTTATGTGCAATAAAAATTATTAATATAAACGCTCAAAAATTTTTATTACAAATGCTCTTGTTACATTAAAGTTTTAGGGCACCGAAATATATATATATATATATATATAAAGTTTATTAACACCAATAACTGCTAAATCTTTGGGTTTTTTATTTTGTTTTATTAATCTTAAAAGTCACTATTATTCTCCCAATTTTACAACTTTTTAGTTTGCATCTTAAATTTTACAAATCACCATTTTACCCTATAAACTTTCAAAGCTTCTCACTTTGCCCTATAAACTTTCAATTTTCCATTCAAAGATGAGGAGCTATTGTTGAATAAACGACAAAATTATAGATAAAATTTTATTTTTCGTCATTACAAGTGACCCATACATGATTGATTACGTTTATTTAAATGAAAAATTGAAAGTTTAAAGGGCAAAGTGAAGAGCTTTAAAAATTCAAAAAGTAAAATATTGATTTTTAAAATTTAAAAAGCAAAATAGTAAAACTTTAAAATTTAAATGCAATTGGTGTTAATAACCTTAAAAAACGCAAACATGATATATATATATATATATGTGTGTGTATGTGTATGTATCGTTGTATGTATAACTCAGTACCATTTTTTTGGCAATATTATTCTATCTCGGGTCCAAGGATGGTAGGAAGCGGACTAAAGGAGGCAACTGGAACACAAACAATCGGATTAAGTCTTGGAGTTGAAAGTCCTGGCCCTTCTTGCATATCTAGAATAAAGCCATGGCCTTCTTTTTTATCGCCGAGCGAGTCAACCACCTTTAAATCAAAACATTGGATTATGGCGGCTACTGCTATAGGTAACATTTGTAGTGCTAAGTTATAGCCAGGGCACATCCTCCTTCCAGACCCAAATGGTAAAACCTCAAAGTGCTGTCCCCTTACATCTACCGTCTTTGATCCTTCTCCGTTGACATGTAAGAACCGCTCGGGCCGAAACTCCAGTGGGCACTCCCAATATTGTGGATTTCTTGAAATGGCCCAATTGTTGACGAACAAAATGGTGTCTTTTGGAATCACGTACTTCCCCACTTTGCAATCTTCTACGCATTTCCTTGTGATCACAGGTGAGACTGGGTGTAGTCGAAGTGTTTCTCTTATAATGGCTTGAATGTATGGAAGATTTGGGCCATCTGATTCGTTGACTAACCGAGTTTTTCCGACGACCCGGTCGATCTCCTCACGTGCTTTCTTGAGCACCGTTGGATTGTTGATGAGCTCCGATAGCATCCATTCAATTGCAGCTGTTGAACTGTCGGTACCAGCTGTGAATAAGTCCTACCAAGACATTAATTCAGGATAAATTGTCAATCTGCAGTCTAAATCATGTTCTTTGGATTGAGAAAATTTCAATTCGTGTTTAATCTGAAGCTCGCAAATCGATTCTAATATGACAAGTTGGATTAGATTGGACAAATTAAACACCCTAAGTTTTTTTATTAGCCATGAAAAAAAAATGGTGTCACTAATTTTTTACTTCAAATTGTTATTATATTTAAAAAATGTTTTTTAAAGAATATATTTGATAACAAAAAATATAAAAAAGGTTCGAGGGTCTCAATAGGCCAGTTTAATAGTCTTTAATTTGTGTGAAGCAAGGCACAAGCACACTAACGGGTTCCACATGAAATATGCACAAGCTTAACCGAACAAAATAATAGTCCAACTCAACAACTTGATAAATTTGTATTGACGGATCGTAATAAGATAACATAGTCAAGGTGGATTTCGCTAGTAGCGTGAAAGCGTACTCCGCGTATGTCTCGGATTTTGCCGATTGAAGAGAAGGCTGGCCAGCTCAAGCCGATACCGAGTCTTTTGAAACGAAGGAAGCAGATGAGAAAGATGAGAAAGCTGCCACTGAAGAGAAGCAGAAAAGGAATTCCTTTTCATGGGCGACAGCATGGTTGGATTTGAACCAGGGCTAGGGTGGGAAGAGATAAGTGGGCTGAAGAAAGGAAGAGGGCAATGAGCATCTCTAGCATAATATTAAATTGAGGTGACATTTGATTTGAAAGAAAAATAAGTCTATATTATGGTGTCATTTTAAATATTAAATTTATTACATTTTAAACTTAGAATAAATTTACTTTCAAATTTAACATCTAGTAAATTTGGTATTTAATTTCTATCAATTAGTATATTTGATTTGTTTTCATTTTAATAATTACAATATTTTTATTTTTTACTTTTTTAATATTAAATGTTTATATTTATTAGTTTAAAGGTTCAATAATTATGACATAAAATAAATATAACATTTTAAATATTATTATGTTGCATTGGGTTTAAAATAAAATAACACAACAAATATTTTATTTTTAGGCTCTTTGACGATAAATATAATATTAATATTTTTAATTGTATTGCAATAGTCTTACCAATTGAATTATGAGTTGAGGAACTTACTATAATTAAGCCTTTGACGTTAAGTCTAGTGAATTGCACGTTCTCGTCGTTCTGAGCATCCAAATGATCAAGCAAAATGTCCAGAAAATCTCTGTTCTTGACTCCCTCCTCGTCCTCCTCCTTGCGCTTTCTCCTCAGCTCTTCGCGTTCTCTAAGAACCCTCTCGATCAACGTATCAAACCTCCTGAAAATCTCCTCAACCCGATTCCTTAATCGTTTCCCTTGAAAATCCAACTTCTTCAGAATCCAAACAAAGTCGGACAAGTTCAACTCTCCGAAGATCTTGGTCACGTCTCTCGCCACCGTCCTCGCCTCCTCCAACATGCTACGGTCGATGCCGGAAGTCGCACCGGTGCTGCCACACACCATCTGGAAGATCATGGCGTACGCCATCTTCGGCAACTCTGCCGAGATATTGACGGCTTCGCGGCGCTCGGACTTGTCGGCGAGTACTCGCATGAAGCGGTGGAGCTCGCGGGTGCGGAGTGAGATGAGGCTGTTGATGGGGCGGTTGCCGAGGAGCTCGTTCATGGTGAGTTTGCGGATGAACTTCCAGTACGCCTCGTGGGGGGCGAAGGCCATGGAGGAAGCGTAGGTGAGGCGGTTTATGGCGGCGGAGTCTATGCGGGAGGAGAAGGAGAGCTCGTGGGTCTTGAGGAACTCCCTGGCGAGTTCCGGAGAGGAGGCCACGACGCAATTGACGGAGCCGAGGCGCAGGGAGAACAAGGGGCCCATGCGGCGAGAGAGGTCTGCGAAGGAGCGGTGGAGGAGGGGGCTGAGGAGGTGGAAGTGCCCGATGATAGGAATGCCGATCGGGCACGGGGGAAGACGGCCACGAAGATTGAAGATCGGAATTAGGACCACAAGGGCCGAGAGAAGCAAGAGTAGTACCGGTAGCAGCTCAACTAGTTCCGCCATATTGGCTTTGGTTTTTTTTCTTTTAAAGAAACAATACAAAAAATATATTGGCTTTGTTATCTAATAGATACAAGCTATAAATGGTAAGCTAATATGGGAAGGTCTAATATGTTCTCGTCATGTTGTTGGCTCTTCATATTTATAAAGTAGATGGACGTTAGGTTAGGTAATTTACATGGTTATAATGGCTCCTGGCCACAGAGGACGTGGCACTTACATATCTGAACGGTTGGTGATGGGGCCCACTATTTAGGTTGATCAGCCAATTTTTTTTTGGAAAGAAAATAAGGTTAAGGAGATAATTAGCCCAATTACGTTTATTAAATTGAAATATGACTTTAATTTGTAAAAATTTAAAAATGTCTTATAATGATATCATTAAAATTATTATACATAATTATATATATAGGACAAAATGTAATATCATTAAGATAATTACTATATCATTAAAAATATTTTTAAGATATTTTAAATATTATGTTAGATTTTAATTTCATAACAATAATTTAGACACGTATTATAATTTTTTCATGAAAATAATGATTAAATTTCTTGTCTAAACCCACTAAATTACTTCTAGGCCCACTCAACGGTAGACATTCTTTACAACTCTTTACACGACCCCACCTTTTCTTCCTCTCCTTCCTTCTTCCACCGTCCTTCGTCCATTTCATCCTCTGCAGTTGAAGGCATACATATGGATGAAAATATTAGTGTAGTTGGAAACATCGATATTTTAATTTACAAAAATTTTTAAAACATTATCAGTATCATAGAAAATTTCAGCAAAAATTGAAATTTATATTAAATACAACTCTAATACTTTAAGATACAATAAATATTAAAAAAAAATAAATATACATGATTTATATAAAAACTTTATACATATTAGATTTGTTAATACCACAAGAGAGATATGTAAGACTAAAAAATGGTTGGTATTCTATATTGATTTAAACAAAACAATATTAATGCCATAACAAGTTATTTGAATTGTGGTGAACATAGTTTATAAACATGTCGTATTTCTATAAATAGAAAACTGTAGATTCTCTCAATTATTTGCCTGAGATAGCGGTGTTATGCTCGAATGAGGATAATTGAAAATTTTATAACCCTTACAGAGTATAAAATATTAATAAATTATTAAAAAAATTAAAATTTATAGTTTCTGATATGACCGAAATTTCTTTGAAAATTTGCACAAACTACACTACAGACTTCCCAATGTTGATATTTATATTGATCTTTTTCTAATATTTTATCAAAACTGATATGACAATGAAAAAATATTTCGGTACCTAAAAATACAAAAAGTTTCATCAAAATTTCTAATATTTTCGTCATTGGTATAAAACAAACTCATAAGGTAGGAAACAATTGAGAAAAAAAAAACTGATGTTTGTTAAAAAGAATAAACAAAAAGAGTTTAGGCTTTTATAGATTTGAAATAACTATTGAATATTTCTTTTTTTTTTTTAAATAGATTCGTTTTTTCATTTCTCTATTTCATATCTAATAAATCGAAAAAGACGTAGAAAGAATGAATTCGTATAATAAAATTAGTGTGAAATTTGAGAGGGCAATGGGGATCAAAGTTGTTTCTGGTATTGGTAGGAATGGTAGCATTCCCCTCCTCCCCCTGCCCCTTGCCTCATAATATAAATGCACCTTTATTTTTTAAAAAATAATTATATATTATTATTTACACTATTTAAGTGAGAGATTAAAAAGTCTGCAAGTATATGTTCACTATTTTAGAACAACCCCAATGAGTTAATGCATAGTAACTTATTTAATATAACATAAGCATAACCTATAAATACAACTTCAAGCCCTTGCGCTCTCACTTCTCCTCTGCTTTTGAATTTTCTTTTAAGACTGGTTTGTTTTTCAGGAAATATGAATGCTAATTGCTATGTTATGGAATTTTGTATTGGATTTGATGGGAGTTACTTTGAATGATTTCTTTTAAGTCCTTAATAGGTAAACAAGGATTGAAAAATCAACATTCTCATTGATATTTTTACCGATATTTACATATTTTTGAAGTGCCAAAATAGAAACAGGAGTGTCGTATTCTTTATGTAGAATATCTATAAATATTTATAGAAATTTCCTTGGATATCGATATTGTGACGAAAATATCGTTTTCTATAAAAATTGTAGTGTAAAATGTCAAAATATCTAAAAATTTTACAAAAATTTCCCTAGAAAATCGACAAAAAACGAACAAAATTTATGTAACTTTTTAAATTACTTTGAAAGATAAAATTGAAGTTAATTTTATTCACTTTTTTAACATAGTCTTTACAAATTTACTTTTTAATACTCTAAATTCAACTTTTAATTTATTCCATGTACAGGGATGTGATTTAAAATATTAACTCTAATCTTAAAGTCACTAGCAATTACAACATGAGTTATCATTGTAGTGAATATGGTAAATATGAGATCTTCCATTATGCACCTCTATAGTTTCCACATGAAGTTTAAAGCTCTTGTAAATTGGGTTCTCACGAGTTGCTATACATGGAGAAGTAATAGGCATAGATCAAGAGACATATGCATAGCTTGTTTAGAATTATATAAGAAAATATTGAAACTCTAAGTCCTAGTGTGAATACTGTTTGAACCAATAAGGTATTCCAAATACCTTTGAAAATCCTAGAAGCTCTTTTTGGTGTTGATATTATCTTATATTATATGAAAATATAAAAATAAAGTATTTATATTAGTTGACTTTTAACTAATTTACTCAATTTGAGATCGTATACTTATTATTTATCATATTATGATCATTTTTTACCATTCATATTCATCACATACTTAGTAATTTGGTTGAAAAGTTTATCAAAACTTTGTATTATTAACAATTTTAGTTTTTTTATAGTCTCATTTAAAAATAAAAGTAGATTAAGATAATTTTTTGTATTTTATTCTAATTTCTACCAATATGGATATTTTCGTAAAATTTAAGTGTCAATATTTTCGTCAATATCAATATTTTCATCCTTGTACATAAATGATTATGGTATATGAAAAGTCTACTCGATAAGAATTCCTTGATATCCTAACCCCGCTTCAACTAATGCGGGTATAGGTGGCAAAAGTGAAGGCTGGGGTAGGGATTGGAGAAGCATACCCATCTTTGTTCTATACTCATCCTTAAAGGTAGTTTTTGTTTTAACTTTTAATAGACACCACAAGCTGCAAAAAATTGTAGAAAAATATTTATGATATTTGGGAAAAGAGTTGAAATTGTGATTGGAAACATCTACTGTAGTGTTGGTTTTCTAAACTAATTTTAGATAAAAATAAGTGTAAAAGTGTTAAAGGTGCAAAACATATATAGCTAAAATTTTCATAAAACTTTTGTAGAAACATGCTATAGGTTCTATTAATTAACACTTAATAAATATATGTACAATATTCTTACCTAGTTGAACGTTGGGGATGTAAAAATTCTATCAGAAAGCTCGTTCTTTTTTTGAAACCCCTATCTTCCTAGTCTAGTCTTTGACACCAAATGGATGTATGTGTGAGTGTAGAATGGAATTAGGGCTTCTAAAGATTAGTAACTCACTTTTATTTCTCACTAATCTCAATGTGTGAGTAAAATGGGACTAGGAATGGAAGAATACTTCTTCTATTTCTTTCTCTCCACTTGCCTACTACTAGACTCTTTAGTAGAATTTTTGCAATTTAATATTAATTGCTCATAGAAGAGGCCTTTATTTATAAAGAACGAGAGGCTCGATTAATTCTAAAAGCTTCCTTTTTTTTCAATTTTAAAATCACACATTTAATTAAAAAAAAGGAAGATAAGTTTCTCATTCCCATTCATGTGATAGGGGCCATACACAGATACCTTATCTATGTGTGATGCCAACTTACAGACAAGAGATAGAAAAAATATTACTTGTTACCCACTCTGATTTGTTTCCAAAATTAAATTTTCAATATTGAATTAAATCACATTTAAATTTAAAAGTTCTAAACACAGAAATTTAGTAAACAAGCTTTAGACTGCAAGTGGTTTTTTTCCCTATACCTATGTGCTCCACATACTGTAGGTGGGACTCATTATGTGTCTTTCAAAATTAATTATTGTTTATTTATTATAAATTAATCTTATTATCTAATAATTATAGATGATTTCATAATTAATTTATTTTGAGTGATATTTAATTTAAAATTTCATAATTCAAAATTAATTAATTAAAGCAATAATTCTACTTGTTCAAATAGTATTCACAACAATGGTGGGGAAATTAATGCACCTATAAATTTAAGCTTCAATAAAACCAATATATTAATTATATTTTAAGTAACTCTTCAACGTTTTTTTTATAGCTTCAATCTCTAACACTTTCTAAATTTCTTGGAGATAATCGTGTCTCAATCGCATAATAATTTTTATAAAATTAGTTACATTAAAAGCAATATATTCTAGCTTTCAATGATTTTTAACAACATCGAAAAAAAGTATTTTTCATTTAATGTTACTAATCCCATAAAAATTTGCAACTATGATGAATCCTTTTGTTGATTTTAGACTCAAAAATCAAAACAACGAGAAAAACAAAAATTTAGTTAGAAATTTGCCAAAACGGAAAAACCTCAAAAACTAACGTGACACAATGCACATTATTTATTAATTAACAGTAGAACCCTATTACAAAATGTGAGTTAATTTCAAAAATGATCACTGATTTTCTTGTCAATTTCATTTCAGTACTTAAGTTTTAAAACTTCTCAATTTTTGTCTTCAATCTATCGCTTTATAATAGTTTAGTCATTTTCATGAGTTGGGTAATAAAAATAGAAAATTTGAACAATATTCAGTTAGCATATAGGTTTTTATATAGTTTTGTGTCAGAATTGTGTGCATCTTTCATGTTCTATTAATAAAAGACTATTTTTGTTAGTAGTATCTACATATTTTATCATTTTTTACAAAAAAATATTCCAAAAAAGTACATAGAGAATAAAATTGTAAATTAAAAAGTAACACATTTGTAAGAAGTTATTTTAATTTGAAAGAGTTTATTTTAATATGGTAAAATAACACAACAATAAAAGAAGCAAAAGAAAAAAAATACAGTTAAAAAGTAAAAAAAAAAAAAAGAAAAGGATGTATAATTTTTTTTTTTTGAAAGGATAAGGATTTTTTTTTGAGGGTATAAAGTGAAAAGTAAAAAAAGTTGATACCCAGGGGTCACCCTAAAACCCTCTTATTCAAGAAGGTACAGGTTCGACTCTTGGGGGACACACTCCCCCTGCAGGAGGCAGCTCCGAGTTGGGTCCCTCCCCGAGCATGGGCCCTCTCGACAATACGTTCGAAATGCTTGCCAGGCTTCGGCCGGAGAGCTCAACACCTCAACAAGGCATAAGGAACGGGTTGACACCGGTCGTGTTCATGTCAACCCGTACCAAAACGGGTCGTGTTAGGGTTGATAATTCTCAACCAGTTCGTATCATAAGTCGGGTTAGTGTCAACCCAATTTTTATAAAAATTAACCCTAATTCGACACTAACCGACCAGCCGACCCAATTTGCCACCCCTAAATTATGTGGAGTAAAAAAAAAGTTGAAAACGCAAAAAAGAAATTAAAGCAATGTTGAAAAGCAAACAAAAAAAAAAAAAAAAGCAAGGACAAATTGTATGGGACTAATTGTTTTTTTTTTAGTGCCGGATGGCACTTTTATATATTGTAAGATTATGGTGAATTTGACTCAATAATTAATACAATACACGTTACAAAAGATAAACCTAATTTTAAAAAGCTAATATAGTTAAATTGTCTAAATATTTAATTGGTATATTTGGTTTATTGAATAATTTTTTGTCGTTGATGATTAGAAAGTCCAGCAAACAAAAAGCTCTTAAAGCATAAAACTATGCCACGTTTGATGGTGTGGGCAGGGAACTAATCCTCCCTAAACTAGGTGGGGCTCTTAGAAAAAGATTAGGGAACATTGTAATCAAATTTTATACCCAATCAGGACTAATTTGCGTTCTTAACACACATGTAAGGACTTAAGTAAATTGATCCTAAAAGTCTTAATACTTTTTTTTAATACATATTAAGACTAATTGAAAACTAATTCAGAAGTATTGGTGGGGATTACGTAGTAGACGGTGTTGTGCTTGGTCAGTTGGTCATTAAATATCTGTTTTATTCAATCCACCTGCTACCAAGCTGACAATCCACCTGCTACCAAGCTCACTTTCTTTCCTTTTCTTTTCTTATTTTCCTTTTAAATTCATTTCCTTGTTCAAATTATTTGCATGAGAATTAATTTATTGGTAAATCTTCAATTGTGTGATCTTTATTAAATCCTGATAGTTTTACATGCACGTCTTTCTTAAAGATCGTAATTATGAAATTTTAAAAACATGTGCATGCGCACAGTAGAAACTAGAAAGCTTCTTACAATAAAAATATTAAATTAAATTGAGTAATCTTTGATTTATTAAATTCAATAATCTTTGATTTTCTGCATGTTTATGTAGAAGTGTCAAAGAGGCTATGCCGTATCGGCCCGGCCCTCTATAGTAGAGGGTCGTGCCTAGGCTATATTTGAGGGGCAAAACTCATGCCCAACCCTTGAAGGGTCGTATCAGATCTTGGCCCTAGAAGGCCAGCACTATAATTTTTAGTTTTTTAATTTTTTGTTTATTTTTAAAATAATCTTTAATAGAAATTTGAAGTATAAAATCATGAGACTATTGAACGTAAAGAAATATTTCTAAATATTATATAGAGTATTGAAGAATAGAAATTCTTTTTTTTAAGTGATTTACACAAGTTTATATTTAAATTTGTGATATGTTTTATAGATGTGACAAATATAGTTGGATATCAAAAATTACATAAATAACTGTCTAGTTGAGTGGTTAATAAATTCTTATTTCTTTTAAAGGCTTGAGGTTAAAACGTTAAGGTGCTCAAAATCTGGATATTTTTTAAAATATTTAAAAGGATAAACTTGAAGAACCTTTGGTGTGCTTGGGTCGGGCTAGGCCAAAGCCGTACTGGGCCTATTCCTGGGGGTGAGGCCCAACCCTGACCCATTGGGCGTGCTGCACCAGCCTAGGCCGCTACAATGGAGGACTAAACTAGGCCGTGCCTTACATTATTTGCGAGCTGGGTCTAGCCGTCTTGGTCTATTTTACACCTCTATGTTTACGATATATCTTCTTTTTTTTGTAAATTTTTTTCGCTCGAAAAAAGAGGATGGATCTAGAAGAGAAGAAAATTTTCTTAAAGCTAATCTTTAGTTTAGAAAAGTCGTTCGTTTCTTTCGTTCACGTGCAAGGCTTTTGTTCGTTTGTGCTGGGTTATTTAACTCGTCACTTTGAAATTTGGAGTTTGGACGATGGTCCCTTAAAAAAAATAAAAATAAAAATAAAACAGTTGCTCTTTGTGTTAGCCTTTAGGCCTTTGCTGCTAAATCTCTTAAAAACTGTTTGTTTTCAAAGAAAGAATTCCTTGCTAAACATTTAAGAGGTACATTTGATCTAATTTGAGCATTGGTATTTAACCTGACAAGACTACTATTCCGTCACTCATATTGCAGAGCCCACCCAAATGTGAGAGACAAAATAGTAGTCATGTTAGGTTTAAAATAATTTTTCATTCAATTTCAGGTATTTTTTTTCCAGAATACGAGTAAATGAATGACGAAATCTATGGCGGAGTCACATATTGTTGAGTATGCGCCCCTACTCAACTTTCAAAGTTTTAATTTTTTTTACTTTAAAATTTTTTAAAAATTTTAATTGTACTGTTATTTTACAATAAAAATTATATCATTGTGCCCTCATTTAACAACCAAAACGTGTAACTATAACTATGTCTATTAGTTCTTTTTACCATAATGCTCCCACTGATTAAAAAAGTCTGGCTCTGGACGAAATGTGTAAGCATTTAGTGGGTGTTTGGAAGAGTTGTAGGAACCGGTGATGGAAACCACTTTTACTATAGCATGTGAGAGCTTTATACTGTAACAAATTTTTTATTGTTACTGTAGCATGTGAGAGTTTTACACTGTTTATAACTGAGTTTGTGGTAGAAACTGAGTGGTGAGAACCACTTCTAAACACCCTATTGTCTGTGCTCATCAGTGACATATGGGTAAAAACTATTGCTGTGTTAGTGTTGAATAATTTTGGATTGCTACGTTTTGTAATGAGTAACGTTTAAAAGTATGCTGGTATTGATGCCACCAACATTGGCCTAAGATTCAAAGGGAGAAGATTCAAATTTAGAAATGGAACGTTAATATGAAATTACTATAAGATAAAGACTTAAAGATAAGAAAGGATATTTACTTTTGGAGATTGTGGTAATTTCACAATTCACTGCATGAAAATGTAAGCAAGTGGTCGTTAGAGAAGTACTCGAAGATAAGAAACGACATATAACTCTAGAGATTATAGAAACTTTATGCATAAATGCATGAGTATGTAAGCGTGCTTGTTCTTCAAGTTTCCAGATGTAGAGTGAAGTTACAAATCCTAGAAAAAGGTACGTTTCTTTATTTTATTTCTATATTAGTGGGGGCAAAATTTAGTTGTAATGAAATAGGTTTGTGGTTAAAATTATAATTGTTAAAAGTTTAAGGAAAATATGGAACTTTTGGAATAATCTAAGAATTTTTTTTTTTTTTTTTTTAAGTTTACTTTAGAACCAAGGGTACGGATTATACAACTCAATTTGAATCTAATGGACGATGTAGCGAAAAACTTCTTTTTGTATATGAATCTGTTGGCATGCTTTCTTTTGGAGCCTGCCTGTAGTAACAAGTTTTAACAACTATATATTTTGTTTTCATAAAGTCGATTTTGAGAATTAACCTTATACTATTTTGAAACTATTTAATAATGATATGAATTATAAGGTTGACCAAGTCCCTCGAAGAGCCCTTCATTATGTCTAACCTTTTTTTTTTTTTTTTTCTTTTTAGCTATACAAATTTTTTCTGTTGGATTTTTGCTAACAAGTTTGAAAAAGCTTTTATCAAGTTCACAGGTGATCGTATCAAGTCCGTAAATAATCGGATATCATTAAGGTTCGTAAGTTTATCGTTATATTTTTTTGTCAATTTCTGTATTCAAAGTTCGCAAATAATTAATAATTTTATTCACGGCGTCAGTATCGATCGGAAATTCCTCCCTTGCAGCGCCATAAAAGAATCCCTTATGAAAACAGTCTTGAAGCCATACAACAGTAGCACTTCACTTTAATCCGCGCTTTCCTAGTATAGCTAGCATTTCCTTATCGTTCCAGCGCCTAAACAAATTAAACAAGGATGATAATTTGTGTCAATGGGTCAGGTTTACATCGGGTTGAGTTCTCATTTAAAGGGTACACATATCAATTTAGACACGACCCGTGACATACCTGATCAAAAAAAGTCCAACATAGACTCTTTTGTTGGCAATTTGGCACCACACGACTTGTGCAACTCTCTTTCATGAAATTTGGACATCTTATCGTAAAGTCCTTTGGCATAAATACATAGAACAAAACACAATCTTTAATTTTCAAGGGCATAAACTAAATGATAATCCACTCAAAGAAACAAAAACAAAATTACAAAAACATGGAAGATGCTGAAGCGGACGCCAGAGAGGACACTAAAGAGGACGCCAGAAAAGAGTGAGATGGAGAGTATTTTAGCCTTTAGGTTTAATTAAATATTCATGTTGGGCTGCAAGTACTTTTTGGAATTAAAGCTTGGGTTGGGTCTTTTCTTTTGAGCTTATGTTGGGCTGCAAGTACTTTTTTGAATAAAAGCCTGGGTTTGATCTTTTCTTTTGAGCTTTGACTGAAAGCAATGAAAAATATAAACAATCTGAATTAAAATAAGCAGGTCGATCGGGTTACAACCAGATCAACGGGTTGGACTAGAACATGACCTGTTTTTTTTTTTTTTTTTTTTTTTTTGTGTTAAATGGGTTCGACCCAATCCCAACCTGCAACTTATTTTCACCCAACCTAACTTGTGCTTTTTCATATCAAGTTCGTATTGTCGTGTCGTATCATAACCTAAATTATTAACCCAAAAATTGAACAATAACCCAAATTGCTAAACCAAAAATAAAAAAACTATCATCTTCAACAATTTTGTAAGAGCATACCTCCAAAAAAAAATGTTTTCACCCTTGAGGTCAGAAACAGTTTTATGTTAGACCAAAGCGTGTCTATTGTTATGAAAACTCTCCATAACCACTGAAAGGGCTTTGTTTTACATGTCATTTTGACGAGATATTTTAAAAACATGCACTAACAATAGAGATGTTCTATCCTAAAAAAAGTAATATTATCGTTTTAAAAAAGTGTTGTTAATATTTTAGAAAGATTTTCAATTTATTTTCTTTTTCTTCGAGGAAGAGGATATGAACGTCAGTTGTCTAGCGTTTGATTTTTGTAAAAAGGTCCCAACATACATTTTTATTTATTCACAATTGATTATGAGATTAAAAAAAATACCATATTAGTGCTGTATATAATTTTAAATGAGATTTTTAGGGATGTTTGTTTTGAATACTCTTGGTACTCAATAGATTCATATTTAGATTCGAACATCAAGAATCCTTTGGATGTGTGTTTGCTTCCCCCATAATCCGAATCCTTTGAGTATCAAGAATCTAAGTTTTCATAATTATGCTCCCTCCTAAACTTTTGATACTCAAATATCTCCGCTGCAATAAAAACTGAAATTATCTTTCCTATATTTGAGAAAAAAATTCTTCTTAATTTGATATCCAATTGAGATGATTCTTTTTTCATTGTGTTACCAGTGAATAGAGGAATAAATTAATATCCATATTATATATTTTTTAGGATCATTAAATTAAGATTTTATTAAATTTGTTAATAAATCAAAAACTATTTTTACTACCTCTTTAAACATAAATTTCAATTTTATTTCATACTCAAATTAAAACTTAAATGCACATTCAAACGTCAATTTAGATAATAATTCAAATCACTAACTCAAATCCTGATTCAAATCGCACTAACTCAAATCAAATCACTAATTCAAACACATTTACCAAACAGACCCGCATTATTAGTAAGGTTTTAATATTTGTATCAATCACGATCTGTTTCACACACTTTTCATTTGCTTTGTCTATAATTTTGAACAAATTTAACAAAAATAATGCACTGCTAATATGATTCCTTAACATAAAAAATAATAATAATTTTGAATTGCCATATGTTATAATTCATTGTGATTGATGATTGACCTTAAGGGTATTCAAAAAATGTGCCAAACCACTCAAAACTTCCAATAAAAAACAAATTGAACCAAACAATTTTTTTATGTTTTATTGGGTGGTTTTTAAACAAATAATATTAGGTTGTTTAATGATTTGGATTCCACAAACCATCCAAATAACTCACTTAAACCGCCTAACCAAACCACTTGTCAAACCACCATATATGTAATTTTTTTTTAAGCTTTTGTTTTTACATAGGATAATTTTCACCTTTTTTATATAGGTTATCTTTCATTGGTTTTTAAAGAGGTTTTACATTACATAAGATGAACATTTTCGCACTCTATAATTACACATGTAAGAGGTTTATCAGCATAAGTGAAAAGCTTTAATCCAAGTTTAAAAATAATTGTGTTGTTTTATGTTATACATTTATAATTTTGACTTTTTAGGTTGGTTATTGGTTTATGTTATTAATTAGTTGTAATTTTTTTTTTTTACTTTTTAGTTTGGTTATTGATGAACTTTAATTTTTATTATTTGACTTGTGAACTTTTGAACATTTTATAATTTTATTAAATAGTGAAAAAAATTTTAATCTTAAACTCAAATTGCCGAAAATTAAATTACCCAAACCGCTTATGAGTTATTTAGTTTGATTTAGTTTTTATTAAAAAAAAAAAATCAAACCATCTAAACCATTCAAAAATAAAATTTACTTTTGGTTTGGTCAGTGGTTTCAAGATAAAAATCACACAAACTGCCCTGCTAACACTCAGGATATGCACATAGTATCTTATTTACACATAAAAGTCTTAATGTGCAAAGCAGTATGCTGCTAACACCTGGCATTTCACTCTTTTAATGTTTTTGGTGCTTCTCTTTCTTTGTTTTTTTAACCTTTTTTCTTCTTGTGTTTTTGTCATCTTTTATTTTTTATTTGCATCATTAGTTTATTATTTTTTGTGCTTCTTTCTATTCATGTGTTTTTAGTTGATTTCCTCTAATATCTTGTATATTTTTAAATTCACTACATTAAATTATATGTTCTTTTAATTTATCCTTATTACCTATTCTTTTATACATCCTCTAAAATAACAATTTATCAAGTATATGTTGGAATTAATCTAATATATGGGCTAATATATTAAATAAATGTGAATTAAAGGCTATCAGATAAGGTTGCTCAATTAAGAGTGATCATTTTAGGTTTTGAGCTTTTAATGTATCATTGAGTGTAGGCCTCTTATGTGTAGAGACCATAATATAATTACTAATTTTATGATAGGCTAAATTGATAATTAAAGATACTTACTAAAGTTTACCAGTTATATAAAGGGGTTGCGGTCCCTAAGTCAGTACGTATGTTATTTTTTTGTTTCCCATCTATAGAGAAATTACAAAGGCATCCTTTAAAGGAGGACTTAGTACCAGACTTGGAAGATCCTCAGCCAACAGATTCAAGAATCATATCATATCTATGGATTCAGGTTAGCTTCCACATCTTATTAATATTCTTGGTGATTTAACATGAATGATCATCGGTAATGATGGTTTTCATCACTATTTTGTTCTAACAAGTGGTAACTAGAGCCTCTTCATATTAAATTATTGAGAACCAATAAATTTTTTAGATGTGATCCTCAAAAAAAATTCTCAAATTTAACAATCTATAGTTTCTTTAAAATTGTTGAATTTGAGAACAATTGCTTAAAACTTTGGTTAAATTATTTAGGGAATACATTATTGTGTTCGTATTATTATGAATATTGGATCAAATACATATATGGGTTGAATTAATTTTACATATATTTGAATTTATATATATGGCCGAATCAGTATTTTTTCTTTTTGCTTAGGGTTTACATACTAAGGCTTTGGTCTTGTTTCAATTCTGGTTTACATATAATAAAACAAGAAATAACGCCGGCAACAATCTTACTGCTACCGGCGAAGGACTCGGCTACACCAGAAAGATAGTGCCGCTGCCTCTAGCCATGACAGACCAGGGAAAGCGACGGCCTCGGCCGCCGCATGAGGAATTAAAAAAAATTGCAATGAACAAAAGGAGGCCGGTGGCACACTTACCGCCATTGGTGTAGAACTCAGAAAGGAGCCCTTAGGCTCTGGCCTCAGCAGTGTAGGGAGAGCGATGGCCAAAAGCTGCCTTGTGAGGGAGCAAAAAAAAAAAAAAAGGAAGATGGGTTGTTTAGCCAGCAGTAAGACCTGCCACAGTCGACGTTGGCTCCTTCTGACGGCGGCCACTAGGGCACCGACAGTAGAAGCAACCGCAGCCATCTGGCCGCAGCACAAGGGGGCGGCCATTAGGCCGACTGATCTTTTCCCTAGGGTCGCAAGACCCCTAAGGCATCTTTGGGGTGGGTCTGGGCTTTGGCCTAGACCTATGTAATGTTTCTTTACACGGGCCCAGCTAGGCATGTGACCGGTTATGACTTAAGGGTTAAAACCCAAGGGTTAAAACCTTGGGTTACCAGATCATTAAAAAAAATGCTGAGACATACACGGGTCTAGTTGGGCACGTGATTGAAGAAGGCAGAGGATACATAGGCTGGGCCCGAGACCAGCTCTTAACCAGGGGCTAAACCCCTGGGTGACCTGATTAAAAAAAAGGCTGAGACATACACGAGCCCAGTTGGGCCTGTGACCAATTGGAGAAGGCAGAGGATACACGGGCTGGGCCCGTGACCAACTTTCACCCAAAGACTAAACCCTTAAGTGACCCGAATTTAAAAAAAAAAAAAAGGGAAAGGGAAAGGTGAAAATAAAGGGGGGCTGTGTTAGAATCTGGGTTAGGTCCGCCCGACCCAATCCAGCCCCGACCTAGTCAAAGTTGACTTTGACTAGGTTAACTTTGACCAAAATTTTTATTTTTTATTTTAATTTTGGTCATTTTTTGTGCAATTTTAAATTCAAATATTGGTATTTTATATATATTTTAAGATTAATTAATTAAAGCAACATGTCATCAAAGTGGCCTCTATTGTAGAAATTAATTTGTTTTGAAATATAAACAGTTATGTTCATGCAACTTACGTGAATGTTAACTGGCCTAAAGAAATGAAATATTTAACAGAATTGCATGTACACCTGTGGTGATAAATACATGATGATTATTTAATTTTACATGTGAACAATAAATCGGCCCAAATGAAGATTTATTGTTTAACATGTTCTTATTGTCAGTGTTAATTACTACACCAAGATATCACTTATAAATTACTATTTCTATCTAAAGACTAAATATTAATGGAGTGCCTGATATCTTGAGATGAGATTAGCTTTCTTGGGATTTATTCTTGTTATTTTGGATTCTTATGTGAGCTTGTTTTGGGTTTGTTTGTTTTGTTCTCTGTTTCAGCTACTAGTTCTGCCTCTAATATTACTACCAACATCAATTCAATTCCTATGCTAAATGGTAGCAACTTCAAATCATGGCAAGAGAACCTTCTTATAGTTCTCGAAGTCATGGATCTCGACCTTGCGTTAAGGTTTCCTTCTTCGGCGCCTCTTACAAATAAGAGTTTCTCTGATGAAAATAGGGACATGGGAAGGTGAGAGAAGTCAAATCATATGTGTATGATGATCATGAAGAAGGCCATTCTAGAAGCACTTAAGGACACTATATCGAAAACGATAAAGACAGCCAAAGAGTTCCTTGAGGACATTGAGAAGAGATTTGCCAAAAATGAAAAGGCTGAAACAATAGAATCACTATGGGGAGAAGCACTTAAGACTGCAACATATATCCTTAACAGGGTTCTAACTAAAGCAATTGCCAAGACCCCTTACGAATTTTAGATGGCAAGAAATCTAGTCTAAAGCGTCTACATGTTGAAGGATGTCCAGCTGAGGCAAGACCTTATAAGCTTAATGAAAAGAAACTAGACTCAAGGACGGTAAGTTCTTATTTTATTGGATACTCTAAAAGATCCAAGGGGTGCAAGTTTTATGACCCCACGGCCAAATCGATATTTGAGACGGGAAATGCCCTATTTTTTCAAGATGTTAAGTTTGTGGGGGGAGATGTAGTTAGGGACTTTGTCATTGAAGAGGAATATGTTAATATTCCCACAGCTGTTATGGACATTGATCAGGTTCCTATTCTTGATATTATTCAAGAAGCAGACCCAAAGTAAGACAATGTCGGAGAACCTCTCATTACATAAATTGTTCTAAAAGAATAAGCTTTACCACCTTAAAAACTCATGCCATTAAGGAGTTCCACTAGAGAAAGGAGAAGTGTGGTGCTAGATAATTACATTGTATTTCTCCAAGAACATGAGCTTGACATTGGTGTGGTGGAAGATGATCCAATCAACTTTTATCAAGCCATGGAAAGTTCTAGGTCCCAAGAGTGGATTGATGCCATGAATGAAGAGATA
>CAMOHE010055114.1:193156-233945 GCA_946598075.1 Artocarpus hirsutus
TGCCTCTAATATTACTACCAACATCAATTCAATTCCTATGCTAAATGGTAGCAACTTCAAATCATGGCAAGAGAACCTCCTTATAGTTCTCGAAGTCATGGATCTCGACCTTGCGTTAAGGTTTCCTTCTTCGACGCCTCTTACAGATAAGAGTTTCTCTAATGAAAATAGGGACATGAGAAGGTGAGAGAAGTCAAATCATATATGTATGATGATCATGAAGAAGGTCATTCTAGAAGCATTTAAGGACACTATATCGAAAACGATAAAGACAGCCAAATAGTTCCTTGAGGACATTGAGAAGAGATTTGCCAAAAATGAAAAGGCTGAAACAATTACACTTGTGGTAAGCCTCATCTCACTGAGATATAGAGGTAAGGAGAACATTAGGGAGTACATCATGGAGATGTCTCATCTTGCTTCAAAATTGATAGCACTCAAGCTTGACCTTTCTGAGAACTTGTTAGTGTATTTGGTTCTTATATCTCTTCCTGCACAATTCAATCAGTTCAAGGTGAGCTATAACTATCAAAAGGAGACTTGGTCTCTTATTGAGCTCATCTCACATTGTGTGCAAGAAGAGGAAAGGCTGAAGCAAGAAAAGACAAAAAATGCTCACTTGGTTAGTACTTCCAAGGATAAAGGGAAGAAAAGAAAGAAGTATAAGGAAGCTGCAGTTATGACACCTTAAAAGAAACAACAAAAAGACTGGTTGATCAGGAAGGTATAGGTTGTTTCTTCTATAGAGCTGCAGGACATAAGAAAAAGCATTGCACCAATTATTACGCTTAACGTGTCAGCAAAAGTATGCTTCTTCATTTTGTTTGGTCAGAGGTTAATTTAACCTCGGTACTTGAACACACTTGGTGGATAGATTCTGGTGCAACTAATTACATCAGTGTGTCTATGTAGGGTTGCCTAAGATATCGAAAGCCAAATGATAGTGAAAGATACATCTACGTAGGCGATAGCAAGAAGGTAGAAGTTAAAGCAATAGGAAAATTTAGATTATTGTTAAATATTGGATTTTATTTGGATCTTGATAAAACATTTATTGTACCATTTTTTAGACGAAATTTGATTTCTATTTCTGCTTTGGACAAATCTGGTTATTCTTGTTCATTTGGAAATGGAAAATTTAGTTTGCTTCATGATTCAAAATTGGTTGGTTCTGGTTCTTTATCAAGTTACAATAATCTTTATTTACTTGATACAATTGCTTCATTTAATGAATCCTTGCAATTAAGTACATGAGGTATAGAGAAAAAATTAACCAATGAGAATTCAGCTGTATTATGGCACAAGAGATTGGGTCATATCTCCAGAAGAAGAATATAGAAACTTGTGTCAGATGAAATTCTTGACCACTTAGACTATACAGATTTTGATATTTGTGTTAACTGCACTAAGGAGAAACAAACCAATAAAAGGAGATTTGAAGCCAACAGGACTTTGGACGTCTTAGAACTAATACATACAGATATTTGTGGGCCATTTCCTATAACTTCTTGGAATGGTCAACAATATTTTATAACGTTCATAGACGATTTTTTCAGATATGGCTACATATATCTCATTCATGAAAAGTCACAGTTGCTAGATGTGTTCAAAAATTATAAGGTTGAAATTGAAAACCAACCCAACAAAAGGATTAAAAATGTCAGATCTGACCATGGTGGTGAGTACTATGATAGATATGATGGTTCAGGTGAACAACGTCCAGGACTGTTTGCTAAATTCCTAGAGGAAAGCGGTATCATCGCACAATACACTATGCCGAGTTCGCCCAGTATGAATGGTGTTGCTAAAAGACAAAACAGGATGCTTAAAGACATGGTGAAGAGTATGATTACTCATTCTACCTTACCAGAATCACTCTGGGGAGAAGCGCTTAAGACTGCAACATATATCCTTAACAGGGTTCTAACTAAAGCAATTGCCAAGACCCCTTACGAATTTTAGATGGCCAGAAATCTACTCTAAAGCATCTGCATGTTTAAGGATGTCCAGCTGAGGTAAGACCTTATAAGCTTAATGAAAAGAAACAAGACTCAAGGACGGTAAGTTCTTATTTTATTGGATACTCTAAAAGATCCAAAGGGTACAAGTTTTATGACCCCACGGCCAAATCGATATTTGAGACGGGAAATGTCCTATTTTTTCAAGATGTTAAGTTTGTGGGGGGAGATGTGGTTAGGGACTTTGTCATTGAAGAGGAATATGTTGATATTCCCACAGCTGTTATGGACATTGATCAGGTTCGTATTCTTGATATTGTTCAAGAAGCAGACCCAAAGTAAGACAATGTCGGAGAACCTTTCATTCCATAAATTGTTCTAGAAGAATAAACTTTACCACCTTAAGAACCCATGCCATTAAGGAGATCCACTAGAGAAAGGAGAAGTGTGGTGCCAGATAATTACATTGTATTTCTCCAAGAACATGAGCTTGACATTGGTGTGGTAGAAGATGATCCAATCAACTTTTATCAAGCCATAGAAAGTTCTAGGTCCCAAGAGTGGATTGATGCCATGAATGAAGAGATAAAGTCTATGAAGAACAATGATGTTTGGGATCTTGTCCCATTGCCTGAAGGTGAGAAACCCATTGGTTGCAAATGGATATTTAAAACTAAGAGGGATTCGAAAGGCAATGTGGACAGATAAAAAGCTCGTCTTGTTGCTAAAGGCTTTACATAGAAAAAAGGCATCGACTATAAAGACACTTTCTCTTCGGTTTCTTTGAAAGACTCTTTCAGGATTATAATGGTATTAGTGGTACATTTTGACCTTGAGCTTTATCAAATGGATGTTAAGACTGCGTCTCTCAATAGTGACACTGATGAAATAATCTATATGGTACAACCGAAAAACTTTATGTTGGGAGATGCAAAGAAAATGGTTTGCAAATTAAAGAAATCCATCTATGGGCTTAAGCAAGCTTCTCGTCAATGGTATTACAAATTTCATAAGGTTATCATCTCATTCAGTTTTGAGATGAATTTAGTTGATGATTGTATATACTACAAGTTCAGTGGGAATAAGTATATTTTCTTGGTTTTATATGTCGATGATATTTTGCTTGCCAGCAACAATATAGGCTTATTGCATGAAACTAAGAGATTTTTATCAAAGAAATTTGAGATAAAGGATTTTAGTGACGCCTCTTTTATGTTGGGTATACAAATACATCGGAATCACTCTCAAAGTATTCTTGGATTATCACAAAAAGGCTATATTGAAAAGGTTCTCAAGAGATATGACATGCAGAATTGTAAACCAGGTGATACCCTTATAGCTAAGGGAGACAGGTTTAGTCTCAATCAGTGCCCTAGGAATGATTTTGAGATTAAGAAAAAGCAGAAGATTCCTTATGTGTCACCAGTAAGGAGTCTAATATATGCTTAGGTTTGTACGCGTCTGGATATTGCGTATGTTACATTGATCTTGGGCAGGTACTTAAGCAATCCTAGAAAGGATCATTGGGTAGTATTCAAATGAGTCTTGAGGTATTTATAGAGAACAAAAGACTACATGCTCACGTATCAAAGGTCAAAACAACTTGAGATCATTGGATATATTGACTCCGATTATGCTAGATGGCAAGATAGTATGAAATCTATGTCAGGCTATGTTTACCTTCTGGCTGGAGGTTCTGTCTCTTGGAATAGTGCTAAACAGTCTCTTAGAGCATCTTCTACGATGGCAGCAAAGTTCATAGCGTGTTATGAGGCGTTCAATCATGGAATATGGTTGCGAAATTTTGTCACAGGGCTGCGCATAGTGGAGAGTATTCAAAAACCACTCAAGTTATTTTGTGACAATAAGTCAGCAGTTTTATATTCCAACAACAACAGAAGCTCGATGAAGTTAAAGCATATAGAGATCAAGTTCTTGGTTGTGAAAGAAAGAGTTTAGAATAGACAGTTGTCTATAAAGCACATCAGTACAAACTCCATTATTGCAGATCCACTTACTAAGAGTTGTCACCTAAAATGTTTCATGAGCACACTGCTTGTATGGGTGTCATATCATTTTAGGATATTCAGTTTTAATAGAAGTTTGTAATTTTAGATGCTTTTCTGATATAGACATTTTCAGTTATTTCAATTTATGGATATTTTAAGGTTATTTTCTACAGAAATAAAGTTTTTGATTTATGCACACTCTAGTTTTGGTATGGTTTGATCTCATTAAGGTTTTCAAGTGGACCAGTTGGAAATAGGTATATTAAGATCACATTATATGAAATTTTCATGCTACACATTCATGCTTGATCTTGTCATTAGTTGTATTGGTATATGTGATTATTGATGGGTCTAATTGTGACATATGTAACGAATGTCGCTTTGGTTCTATATTGATATGGTTAATAAAAAAGATTGTTAAGGTGCATAAGGTTTTGATAGCAAAATTCATGAGCTTATAAAGTATAATTCACTTTCATAAAGTTTCATATATAGCCCAAGTGGGAGATTGTTGGGATTAATCCAATATATAGGCTAATATATTAAATAAATATGAATTAAAGGCTATCAGATAAGGTTACCTAATTAAAAGTGATCAATTTAAGTTTTAGGCTTTTAATGCATCATTAAGTATAGGCCTTCTATATGCAGAGACTAAAATATAATTACTAATTTTATGATGGGCTAAATCAGTAATTAAAGATAATTGCTACGGTTTAGCAGTTATATAAAGGAGTTGTAATACTTAAATCAGTATGTACTTTATTTTTTCTGTTCCCCATCTACAGAGAAATTACAGAGGTATCCTTTGAAGGAGGACTTACGCACCAAACTTATAAGATCCTCAGCCTACAGACTTAGGAATCATATCACATCTATGGATTCAGGTTAGCTTCCACATCTTATTAATATTTTTGGTGATTTGACATGAATGATCCTGGGTGATGATGGTTTTCATCACAATTTTGTTCTAACAGTATGATCTTCATTTTTTGAACTTTTATTGTTTTTGTCATTTTGATTCTCAAATATTTTCCTACTCATATATCTTTTAAAAAATTTTAAACACACACACACACATGCGCGCGCACAAATCAGACGCCTAACATTGAAGATGAGAATATTTAAATGGGTTAATATGAAATTACTACAAGTACAAGCACTCAAGGATTATAAACACACAAGAAGCAATTACACTAATAATAAAATGATCTGATTTGGTTACCATCCAATAGGTAATGTGAGGGACAAACAAAGCCGACGAGGCAAGAAGGGTGACCGTGACAGCAAAAGATGGGAATTTTTAATATATATCATTTAAAGCTAGCAATTCAAATCTACGAGTCGGGTTCGGATCAAGTTGAACCCTTATTTAAACAGCCAACATGTCAACCTGAACCCGACCCGTGACTTGATGAGTTAAAAAAAGCCCAACCCGAATACGACGTGACGTGTAGATGGGTTGACCTGACTTGACCCATGCGACTCGTCAATATGCTACTTTGTGCATGTTCGTGTTGACACGACACACTGACCCGCTAAACACGATGACCCGCAACACGATAGACCTAACAATAAGCCTACAAAATAAACAATAACCCAACAAAACAAAACAAAACCATAAAAAAAGTTAACAAAACTTTGTATAAGTTTAACAAAAACAAATATGTTATAAATTAGAATCATGTCAAGTTGGATATACAATAAATGTTAGACTAATTTGACACATTAAAATTAATTTCAGGTTATATGGGTTGCATTAAGGTCACACGAGTTCAATTTAAGTTACATGGGTTAATTAACAATTTTCAGGTCAATTTTTAGGTAAACATGATTTCGACACGTTTTTGACGGGTTATTTCAGGTTGATTTGGGTCGACCCGAACCCAACCCTTTTTTTTTGTGTGGGTCAAACGGGTTCGACCCAATTCCAATACGAGGCCTATTTTTCCAGCCCTAACCCGCATTTTTCGTGTCAGGTTTGTGTCATGTTATCGTGTCGTGACCCAAATTGCTGGCCCTATATATCAACTTGCTTATTTCCTTGCATCACTATTCTTGGTTGCTTTTTTTTTTTTTTTTTTAATGTATTACATCTCATTGCTTTTTAAATATTTATCGCAAATATATATATTTTTCAAATATGTCTTACTTAATATTTAATTGTTCACGCGGTGTCCGCTAAAGCATAGTTTTCGTAAATGTTTGATTCCAATAAATACTTTTCAAACTAATTTTCCCCATAAATATTTTTTTTCTTAAATGTGTTAAAAGATTTTCTTTAAACCTTAGATTTATAGTATAAGTGTTTTGATCAAATCGTAATACTTCGACCTTTAGATGCTTTACACATACCAATAACCTATGGTATTGGGAGCCCATTCTCCTTAAAGCAAAGGTCTCGAGTTCGAGTCTTGCGTCTGGAGAAACAGGTGAACCAAAAAAAAAAGATACTTTACACTTTTTGTCTCCAATTCCCTTCCAATATAATTTTTCAAATTTCTTCAACGTTTTATTTTGCTTCAAATTTACTCTTTAATATTGTTTCGTTCAAAACACATATTTTGTTTTTCATAATAAGAATTTTCGTTATTGTTTTCCACAAAATATTTCAACTTTTGGACTTTTATATATAGTCTTTATACTTCTATGCTATATAAAAAAAGTGGCAATCAAATTGTTTATTTAATTTTTCATTAAAAAGGTTAATCGTCTCATAATCATCAAAACGAGGCTGAATCGAAGAATATGCACATTTCACATAATCTCATAAAAATTGTTATGATTAAAAAAATACTATTATCTATTAATAAATTATTTTCTTCATCACAAAATAAATAAATTACAACTCTTGAAGAAAAAAAATTACCATGTAGCAGTGCCTCGTGCTAGTTGAGATAAGAAGATCCAATGGAAGTAAAAGTGTACTTAATTTTTTTTAACAATCTTATTTAATCTCAAAAGATTACAACTTTATTACTGATAAAATAGTGAGCCTTATTTTAAAAAGACATTAAATATTAAATTGAGATAAAATTGTATGAGTTGCGAGTTTGTTGTACAACAATGAACATGGGCTCACAAGACTGAAATGATTGATTCATTATCAAAGCTTTTGTACTCGATAGATTCATTATCAAGTTTTTGTGGTGTTGTAATTAAATAGGCAGTACTGGCGGGGATGATATGGTAATGATTCTCATGTGTGGACCACGTGATGTTGCCCTGTTCAAGGACGAGAACATGGCATGAATACATTTTCGTGGAAAAATGTCAACCATAAAAAATAGTATAAAGATTTTAAAAAGAACGAATATTCTCTTTAAAATTTAAAAATCTTTCTATGCGAGTTTTTGGGATATGATAAAATTAATAAAATAAGATATTAAATTAGAGAAAGAGAAATATGAAAGGGATCTTGCAGTGTGGCGTGTTAGAGTGATATTGCACCTATGAGTTTACCAACACTCATACTTAGATCATGGTTATTTTTTTATCAAACCTCTCTAATTTCAGTTTTGTCCTTGAAAACTATTGATTCTTCTAATCGATAATTTTTTTATGAGATCCTATTAAAATATGTTTGGGTTTATTTTATATAAGTTTATCAAAAGGTTGAGATCTCATTTGTCCAAGACACTGAAATCTTGTTGTTCTTCTTTTACAGAGTATGAATGCATATATGTATGATGGATGTTTCTAGCTGTCCATGAAACCATATCTCTATGATATTGATTTATTGATCATTAATTTAACCTCATCTATTACAATTCATAAGATACAATCAGTGAATACGAGTCCCTAAATCACTAACAAAGTTTTTTTAATAAATGGTACAAAAAAATTAGTATTCTATTGCGGTCTAATTATATGTAAGTTCTTATATTATGTAGCCATCGATATATACAATGATTTAAGAATAAATCATTCTATGTAATGCTTATCAATAGAAAAAAAGCATAAATCATTCCACTCCTAAGGAGAATAAACAACACCATAGTATTGCCAAAATAAAGTGCCAAAGTGTGAACTTTAATTTAAAATGTATCCTTTAATTATATATATATATATATATATATATATAATTTTCAAAATATTATCTTATTACATTGAAAGCCTTTAGAGCCTTTTTTTTAGTTAAAACAAACAAACAAACAAAACAAAAGAAAACAAGAACACTGATACATCTCTCAGTACTATTTTTTGTGTACTTAGTAGTACAATTCTATAACTCGGACTCAAGGATGGCAGTGAGTGGACTAAAGCGGGCAACTGGAACACAAACAATCGGGTTAAGTCTTGGAGTTGAAAGCCCTGGCCCTTCTTGCGTATCTAGAACAAAGTCATGGCCTTGTTTTTTATCGCCGACTGAATCAACCACCTTCAAATCGAAACACTGGATTATGGCAGCCACTACCATAGGTAACATTTGCAGTGCTAAGTTATAGCCAGGGCACATCCTCCTCCCAGATCCAAATGGCAAAACTTCATAGTGCTGTCCCCTTACATCTATGGTTTTTGATCCTTCTCCGTTGACTTGCAAGAACCGCTCCGGGCGAAACTCCAGTGGGCTTTCCCAATATTTTGGATCTCTTGAAATCCCCCAGTTGTTGACGAACAAAATGGAGTCTTTTGGAATCACGTACTTCCCCACGACGCAGTCTTTTATGCATTTTCTTGTGATCACAGGTGAGACTGGGTGTAGTCGAAGTGTTTCTCTTACAATGGCTTGAATGTATGGAAGATTTGAGCCGTCCGATTCGTTGGCCAACCGAGTTTTTCCGACGACTCGGTCTACCTCCTCACGTGCTTTCTCGAGAACCGTTGGATTGTTGATGAGCTCCGATAGCATCCATTCGGTTGCAGCTGCTGTTGTATCTGTAGCGGCTGTGAATAAATCCTGGAAAGAGCAAGGGAAACATTCTTATTAAGATCTCTAATCAACTTGACCAAATAAAGTGAGCGTTGGAGAAAAAAGGTTTTGTTAGGATTCGTTTGGTGTGATCTCAACTTAGACTTAAAAAAGATCTCCTGTAGCTTTTGTTTCACTTTTTATAACCCAATATTTTGAATGCTAATTCACCTCAATTCTCAACAATAATGACTGGTGAACACCTCAATATTTATCGTAGATTCGGTAAACGTCCCTAATTTTATCTTAGCAATGAAGAAAATTATTAACATTATTACTTTAAATTATTATTTTACTTGAAAAATATTTTAAAAAATATTTTTTTTATAACAAAAAACAATCTAAAAGGTTTTTGAGCACAATAGAAGCACAAGCATGAATTGTGCTTGAGGCCTATAGTCCGAGTCTCGGGCAAGTTCGAGCATGCCTGAAATTTGAGCGTTCTGGGCAGACGACGTGAAGCCTGCATAGGCCTAACCGATTATGACTGACACGACACGACACAATAAGCCACGACCCTTACCAAAATCAATCCTTTAACGTTAAGTCTAGTGAATTGAACGTTCTCGTCGTTCTGAGCATCCAAATGATCAAGCAAAATGTCCAGAAAATTATCTCTGTTCTCGACTCCCTCCTTCTCCTCCTCCTCCTCCTTTTGCTTTCTCCTCAGTTCTTCCCGTTCTGTAAGAACCTTCTCGATCAACGTATCAAACCTCCTGAAAATCTCCTCAACCCGCTTTCTTAGTTGCTCCCCTTGAAAATCCAACTTCTTCAGAATCCAAACAAAGTCGGCCAAGTTGAACTCGCCGAAGATCCTGGTCACGTCTCTCACCACCGTCCTGGCCTCCTCCAACAGGCTACGGTCGATGCCGGAAGTCCCGCACACCATCTGGAAGATCACGGCGTACGTCATCTTCGGGATCTCTGCCGACATATTGATGGCTTCGCGTCTTTCGGACTTGTCTACGAGGAGTCTCATGAAGCGGCGGAACTCGCGGCTGCGGAGCTGGGAAAGGCTGTAGACGGGGCGGTTGCCGAGGAGCTCGTTCATGGTGAGTTTGCGGATGAACTTCCAGTACGAGTCGTGGGGGGCGAAGGCCATGGAGGAGGCGTAGGTGAGGCGGTTTATGGCGGTGGTGTCGATGCGGGAGGAGAAGGAGAGCTCGTGTGTCTTGAGGAGCTCCCTGGCGAGATCCGGCGAGGAGGCCACGACGCAAGTGACGGAGCCGAGGCGGAGGGAGAACAAGGGGCCCATGCGGCGAGAGAGGTCCGCGAAGGAGCGGTGGAGGAGGGGGCTGAGGAGGTGGAAGTGACCGATGATCGGAATAGCGATCGGGCTCGGGGGGAGGTGGCCACGGCGGTTGAAGATCGAAATTAGGACCACGAGGGCCGAGAGAAGCAAGAGAAGTGCTGGTAGGAGGTCAACTAGTTCTACCATATTGGCTTTGTTTATTTTCTTAACCCCAAAAACAAAGAATATGTTGGCTTTGTTATGTGGTAAATAAAGGCTATTGATGGTGAGCCAATATTGGAAGGCCTAAGACGTATGCCAATGCTTTCCATATTTATAAGTAAAAATGCACTTCAGTTGATAAAGGACCGCGCGTAATTTACGAAGGAAAATTTGGAGGCATTATTGCAGTAACTATTTGTATAAGATTACTAACATATGACTCGTTCAACAAAAAGCAATATTTTATAAAGATAGTCTTTGATAAACGACGCTCCCAATCTGACACATGATAGCGAAATATACTAGCACGGGTGGTGCACGTGCATGTATTAGGAAAACGTATTGGTAATGGTGGTTGTTGAATCCCCATTTTGATGTATATTGCATGAATAATTTCAACCTTAACATTATAAAAAAAAAAAAAATCTTTTTACAGAATTACATTATTTCTGAAGAACGTGCTTTTTTATTTGAATTATGAACTTTAAAATTATTAACTTATTTCATGTCAATATTAGTATTTTTTTTCATACACTTGGGATACGATTTTATAACTTTCTTATGCATAGTGAATTCATTATTAATTGAGTTACAGACACATCACACCCCCTTAGCCTCGGACCTTTTTGCCCGCTGACAATGATTTATCATATCATTGAAATTCATTTTTTTTGCCCTTTCATTTACGCCCTTTCTTTTTTGGTTTTTTTTTTTAATGAATTTGCTATCGTTCAATAAAAGAATATTGTTATTTTTTTTGGGGTACGTTTCGGTCTTGAGGAGCTCGACGGAGGCACCCATGGGAGCGCAAGAATATCATTTCAATAGAGACAAATAAGCGTGAAAAGTTATTGTCGACAATTTTGTTTATTTATTTTTTTTTTTTCAGTTATGACCTTTGCTTAGTTTTTACTCACATAAGCTTCAATTTGGGAGCTCTGAGCTCCCGATGTGTCTCAAAACACAATAGTTGGACCCTCTCATGGTGGATCCTAACTAGAGATGTCAAACGTGTAGGCCCGTTTAAACTGGGTCTAAATGTGCTTCGTGTAATGTCCAAGCTGGCTTCTTTATTGAGATATTGTACAAAATAACACATTTTTCAATTTTACTATAAATAAATGGCACACCTTTAAAAATATTAGAGTATCTAGCATTGTTGTAATTTTTTGCTCTTTTTAAACACTAAAATTTTCAATTTTACTCCCATCTTCTTTATCTCATCCAAAAAAACCCTAGATCCACTTTCTCTCTTATCCACTTTTCTCTCTAGCCCTGGTAGCAACACTGGTGACGCTACTATCCTCACAAGACTCTAGCCAACGCTTCCCTCTGTGATGGTGCTTCCCTTCGCGACTTCAGCGCTTTCCTCCCCGAGACTTCACATGATCCGATGACCTCATGCAACTTCGACAATTGCTCTCCGCGTGACACGGGCAACGAATCTTCTCCTTCTGCGACTCTGGCACTTGCTTCCTCTAACAACTAGGACTATTCCAAACGACGCCATTGTTCTCCGATGACACGACTGCGTGATTTCTCAATGACTGATGCTAGCAATCTCTCGGCTTCACGACTGTGCTTGGCGGCTCGCAATCTTGATGGTTGGCGACAAGGTTAGGCAAGACAGGTGCTCCGTCGGTGTTGCTCTTGATGAAGGCAAGGTTGGGTGACGGCGAGAGTACTCTGGGATAAAGGAGCTGTTGGGAAAGAGAGAGAAAGAGGGAAGGGTGGCTAGAATTTTGAAATTGAGTATTTTAATCATGTCAACTAACTAGTACAAACCTAAAATTAAATGGGCTATTTATTACCTATTAAAACTTTTTAGTCTATTTATCTTTATTCTTAGTTAATGATGGTCTAATTCACCCATTCTCTCCTATTTATTTATCATGTTATGTTGGGCCGTGCTTTTTTTTTTTTTATTTATGGTATCAAGCCTGGTCCACTGCCTATTTATATTCATGTCATGCCCTTAACATGCCCATGCTTTAATCGTACCCAATAGCAAAATTATAGGTAAATAAGAAACATAAGTATCAGGCACAATTAAAATTTTAACGTAAAATTTAGTAAAATTCAAATGTGATACAATCTTGTTTAGAGAAAAATAGTATATTATAATTTATGTAAATAGCTCGGTTAGTCCCCAACCTTATTAAAAAGGTGCAATTTAGTCCTCAATCTTTTTTTTTTTTTTGTAATTTAACTAAGTTTAACTGTTTAAAAAAGGTGCAATTAGGTCTCTAATCGTTAAATTTAACCGTTTAAAAAGTTGAATATCATTTTTAATTAAAATTACTAAATTACCTTTTAAATAATTTATACATTAAAAATTAAGTGTAGATCACAGCCATTCATTTAAAAACACCAAATCATAGCCATTAGTTTGATTTTTACCTTAAAAAAGTTAAAAATTAGCAACAAAAAAAAAAGAACAAAAGAACCCAAAAAAATTAAAAATCAACAAAAACAAAAGAAAAAAAAACACAAAAAAAAATCCAAAACCTCATAGTCCACCCCTACCCACCACCCCCTCTTATGTTGGTGACCCGTCTTCTGTGCCCAATCTCGTTGTAGCCCTTCCCGATCGACCCTACCTTAGTTGCACCTAACCCCTTCCCAAACCTTACCTCCAGCCGAACCTCTTCGCACCCAACCCCATCGCGACTTACCCTCATCGCACCCAATGTCTATCGCACCAAACCCCATCACGACCTACTGTGAAACCCATGGTTTTATTTGAAAAGGGATTCAAAATTTTGGGCCAGTTTGAAATTTTTAATAACTTAAAGATAGAAGAATTTATTTTTCAAGAATCCTTTTTAATTCAAAAAAAAAGAAGAAAAAAGAAAAAAAATGATCATAAGATCAGATATGCCCATGTTTTCCCCCCACCCCACTTCTTTTTCTTTTCTTTTTTCTTTTTCCTTTTTCTTCCCTTGCATGCCTAAAACAACACCGCTCCTGCCACTCCCCATCCATCCACTTTCGACTACCGTCGTAGCTCATGCACTAGCCAAAAATGTTCGCTGCCACCCGAAGTCTCAGCCACCAAACCGCCGCCCTGTCACTCTCCACCAATTGCTCAAAAAAGAGCCGAATTTGACTCGCCTCCTTGTCTTTTGGCACCGGATTTTGGTGTTGTTTGGCCTTGTTTCTCTAGCCTATTGTCACCGTCACATTCCTCTTGTAGACAAGAACAAAACCTATCCCTTTTCCACCCCGATCGTTATCAAAAAATTCAGACCACCTGCTGCCTCCTTCATTGGATTTGCTTCGTTTTCTAGCGAACTAAGACCCATTTTGGAAAACTAACTCTGGAACAGAGATCTTCTTGTCGAGAGCTTTATGTTGATACCGATCTCTGCCACCACCTTGTCGGTCAACATCAGTCAGCTCTTGGTCAACGGTGATCCCAACCACCAAATCAGGAAAGATGACCCTTTGGTCTAGTTTCGACATTCTAGACACGTTCTGGTGTCAGATTTTGCAAGATAGAATTCTAAAGGCAAAGTTGGCAATTTAAAGTTTCAACAAACAATTACGTTTCGGATCGTTTTGACGCCAAACTTCGTCGGCCAAGTTCGGTAGGGACTCTATTACTCGTTTCTTGTAATATTTTTATTTAATTAGTCAATAAAAATTTAGAATTTAAAACTAAATTATTTAGATTTCAATATATTGTTGTTGTTGTTGTTGTTGTTATTGTTGTTATTGCTGTTTGGTTGTTGTCGTTATCGTTTTTATGATTTTTGAGGTGTTGTTGTTCTTGTTACTATCATCATCATCATCATCATTATTGTTGTTGTTGTTTTGTTGTTGTTGTTGTTGTTGCTGCTGCTGCTGCTGCTGTTGTTGTTGTTGTTGTTACTATTAACTAAAACTTGTTGCTGAATTGATTGTATGTACAGTTTGATCTCGAGATTGGTTTTTATATATATATTGGATGCCTGCATGTTTATTTTTTATTTGAGATTTGGGCCAATGATATGATATATAAGTATGGCCTTGAAAATGGAATTTTAATGATATGATTGATGTGGATGGAATGGTGAATGATATTGGGTGAATTCTAGTTATGTAATATAGGGATTGTTTGTTTTATGTACTCTTTGTACTCAATGAACTCAAATTTGGATTCAAGTATCAAAAATTCTTTGAATACGTTTTTATTTCTCCCAAAATCTGAGTCATTTAAGTATCAATAATCCAAGTTTTTAGAGTTCTAATTCTCTTCTAAAATTTTGATACTTAGATATCTCTGTTACAATAAAAACTAAAATTCTCTTTCCTATATTTGAGGAAAAAAAATATAACTTCTTTATTTGATATCCAATTAAGATGATTCTTTTTCTTCATATTTCTAGTAAAGAAATGAATAAATTAAGATTCATATTGCATATATTTTAGGGTCATTAGTACTAAGATTTTATTATATTTGTTAATAAATCAAAAACTATTTTTACTACATTTTCAAATACAAATTCTAATTTTATTCCATACTCAGATTAAAACTTAAATACAGATCCAAACAACAATTTGAATAACAATTCAAATCACTAACTCAAATCCTAATTCAAATCACATTAACTAAAATTAAATCCCTAATTCGAATCCATTTACCAAACAGACCCATAATATAATTGCTCTGGGTAGTGTATCTTGAAGTTATGGTGCTCCACAATGTAATTGTGAATCGTTTTCTTGCAAGTATAAAATTTTAGTTTTAATAAAAATAAATTGTTATGCTACCAAAATTTTGTCAAAAACTAATAATGAGGATAGAATGATTTAGAATGGGTTTTTAGTAGCCAGATGGGTTATAAATAGATCCTATAAAGGTTGAGACCTTACGGGGTGAGTAAAAAAAGACCTAATTCAATAATATTTTTATTGTTTTCTATTTTTTATTGTTTTTAATGTTTTAATTTTAATTTCTTTAAAGCATATTAGTTATTTTACTAAAATATCCTCACTAAGGTGGTCAAAACCTTTTTAGCTTTCAAACTTAATGGCTGAGGACCAAATCATACTTTTTTTGAATGGTTAGACCTGGTTAAATAAATAAATAAACAAAACTTGAGGACCAAATTGTATTTTTTTTAAAAAGTTGGAGACCAACAGAACTATTTACCCTTATAATTTTTATAAAAAAATTAGTAAAACTACATAATAAAAGAGCAAAAAATGCCGTGTCATTATCGTACCGCTTATTTTACCGGAGCTGTGCTTTTAACATACTTCGTCCCTAAAAGTCACACCAAGCCCGACCCATTAAACCCGTTAAATAATCATGTCAAATCATATTGTGCTTATTTTTTAGTGTGTCGTGCCCATACTAATCCACCAAAGCCCGGCCTGTTTTTACATCTTTAATCCCGACCTTAGAATCCATTGTTGTTGTTGACCAACTTTTTACTTGTCCTTTTTTTTTTTTTTTTTTTGCCTATATCATAGATTAATAAAAAAAAATGCTCTGAGCTCCAATTTTGGGTGGCATCGAACGCAGATATTGTAACAAACACATAATATTAAGCATTGTAATTTATTATGCTGTCAATTAATTATAAAAACTAAAACAATTGTAACGATTAAAGATTATCAATATAAATACACTATAAGAAAATACACATGTGCGGAACCGCAACCAGTTACATTCATAAACTACTAATTTGTCACGTCATGCTCCTTTATCGCTTAGAGAAGTTACAGGCAAAAAAAAAATAATAATAATAATATTAATAATATTAATAAGAGACATCGTTTAGGCAACCTTTGTTATATGACGCAAGTAAACGTCGACTATGTCCCCATATAACTTTTTAGAAGTCAAGGCAAAAACTAGTTTACCCTTGAAAAACTTCATGTTTTCGTTGCCACGTTAATTGTCTATGTTTGAAAAAAATTATTTGATAAGAGTGTGAAAAGATACCACAAAAGTAAAGATATGGTTCCGAAACCACCAGATTTCATCAAGTCTTTTAAATTATTATATTTTTCTTAATTTTAAGATGATATAAACAAACTCACAGTAGTGAGGCCGAAATGATGATAGAATTAATGTTGCTACTATAAGGGTCATGGACCAAATTTAAGATGTAACAGGGTGACGATGTTCATTGATGGCTTGCCAAGTAAAACTATTGGAATTGTTTAAGTTTAAATATAAAATGTTGAAATAACCTATAGACTCACGTAAGAAAGTTATAAAGGCTTGTACGACTTTATAAGACTGTATCCTTTTAAAGAGTTTAATGACTTGTACACCTAAGTCTCACTTAAAGTTTGCATGCGTATGCGTGGCGTGGACAATGAGGCTATAGAGGTGCTTATTAAGCGCACTTGGCACTTGGGCACGTAGGTGCAGGTGCGTGACACGTGGCACCTGTAAAAAGTAATCTTTTATTTTATTTTATTAAATTTAGATTTTATTTTTGTTTTATTTTTGGATTTGATTAATTAATTTAAAATAATTCGAATTCATTCTAAAAGGTTATCACCTTTTCAGAAACAGTGTGAAATTTCAATTTTAACTTATCAAAAAGGTTACAATCTTTCTAGACATATGGCACTTATTTCCAAAATAGTATAATCAAAGGTTATCTTTTAATTATAAATTAAAAAACGCGATCAAAGATAAATTATTTTGTTTTTCACGTTCTTTCTTTCTCTCAGAAAAAGTGTTCAAGACATTTTTAATGTTTCTTCGTCATTCTTAGTGCAGAAACACATTCATAGTCTTGTTATATCATGAAAGTGAAGTGCAAAGTGATTTCTATGAATAATCTCAATCGAAGGGGGCAAATAACGCTATAAAGAAAGCATATCTTATTACATGCTTCAAGTCTTATACCAGATTTTTAAGAGAAACACTTCTCTAGCACTGCTCTCAAGATCTTGTCCTTGAAAGTATAAGGCATCTAATGGTGTCAAAAGAGCTTTTTTTTTTTTTTTTTCATGAAGTTTCGTTAAATTCTCATTCTTTTTTAACATGATAAGGGCCAATTTTCACCTTTTACGCAGTTTTAAAGACCGAATTCTGAATTGATTCCAAAACTAAACAGGCATATATCAACAAAGTTGAAAACTAATTAGGCAATGGTGAGAATGAGATGCTAAACTTGGTGTTGTGCTTGGTCAGTTGGTCACTAATGAATTGCCGTCACGTGCACCTCCTACCACGCTGACCCTTTTGTTTTAAGTACATAAGGAGGATTATCCTAGTTAAATTATATGCATGAAATTTTGTCGCTAGAGTATAGAAAAACATTAATAAAAATAATGTCTTAAACCATTTAGATCTTTAGTTGTTAATAATTCAATTTTATATAGTTTGCTTGCTATGCATTTAATTATTTTTAAAATGGTAGGTTATCTTCACTTTTTTTTTTAAGTCTTCTCCTTTGCAGCATAATACAGCCCATGTGATAATTATGGTACTCAAATTTTGAGTAATCTTTGACATTTGTCACCGAGAGGATATACATATATATATATATATATATTGAGAACAGGAATTTTCATTATTATTGTCTGGAAAATAATTCGGTTTATACTAATTTTAGTTTGGTCTATAGCCTTTCTTTCTTCTGTTTACGTATTGGGTTTGTGTTTGACTGTACTAGGTTGGTTGCCTAGTCCCTTTCATTTGAAATATTTGTCCTTTCCTTCGTTTTTTTTTTTTTAACTTTGGTTTTCCCGTCAACCTTCAATTTAAGCTGGCATTCTTTCATTGGGTTAGCTTTCAGGCTTTAAGCCGTTCTTAATGAAAGTCATACCTATCAAAAATCAAAAATGATATTTCTAAAAAACTATGGACTCCTTATTGTTAACGCCGTTGAAGGAAAAAATATTGCTAATTTTTCTAGGTTATCCAAGCACTTAAGTCTTTGCAAAAGATCCCGGCGTACTTTTTATATTTGTCAACCATCAACGTTCAAGTATGCACTATTGACATATTACGTGTATACTTAACATTAAAGATGAGAAGATTTGATTTAGAATTTTGATATTGGAGGGCAATACACAAAATAATCATAATCATGAGAAAAAAAACACTCAAATAGCGTTTAGCACATTAGTTTGTATCAACATATTTAGTTTAAACATTGTAGTATATAAGAGCTTTACATTGTAGTTGTCTTTTAATTGACACTTTAACATGTAAAAGTTTTAAACTGTTTGGTTTGAACCAATATACAAAACACCACATTAGTAACTAAAAAAGGAGTTAATCTCATAAATAGTCGCTGAATTTTACCCTCAATCTTATTTTAGTCTCTGATTTTTTGAACGTATCACACTTAATCTTTAACCTATTAATTTGTTTTAACTTTTGTCTTTTTCATTAGTGAGATGTAAAAAAATGATAAATTATGTAGGTTTACTAATAAGAAATAGAATACATGTAGTTCTAACATAAAAATGTAAAATAAAATTATTCATATTTTAATTTGTTTTGTTTTTAACATTCAAAATATAACTAAAACTGAAACAAACTGAAAATGTAAGATTAAGTTTAGAACAACTTAAAATCAGTGACTAAAATTTGGAACGACCATAAAAGTCAGAGATTCAAGTTGGTATCGTTCTTCATGTGCAAGATGGAGAGCTAAGTTGAAAATCCTTAAAAATTGTAGTTAGTCCTGAGCATGGGTTTGTCAGTCAGCCAGCAACTAACAGCCAATGAGAAAAATACAACTCAATTGAATATAACAGGAAATGAATGAAAAATCCTTTTCACATAAAATCCATCGAAAATTTGCCCATATTGACTATTTTTTGAACAACTTTTTTGTTTCACATTAACGAATTTGAGAATCTTTATAGTATAATTTGAAACCAACGAATTTGAGAATCTTTATAGCATAATTTGAAACTATTTAAAACATGTGGTGTTTTCGGAATATACTTTGAAATTTTTAATTTTGAACAAGTCTAAAACATGGCAATTTTTGTTTTCTAAAATAGCATTTAAATTCCTAAAAGCTATTGTTGAATCATTGCTCTACTGGTTTTTAAAAGAATCTCTTGAAATTTGGCTTTTTTTGAATTTTTTACACAAGTCTGAAAAACCTTTTAAACGATTTGATATATTTTAGAGCATCAATTGTAAAAGCATATATATATATATATGAATAGGTTATTTTGGATGTAGAAATTATAATTTCACGCCCATACTTAATGATTGCTATATATTAATTCAAAGTATATATTCATGAGGAATTCCATCCATTGGTTGATAATTTTTTTATGAATAAAAAAAAGGAAGCCCCACAAATAAACAAGCCCCCTTTTTGGATCGTAATCGGCCTAAACCTTTTATTATTTTAGAATAAATGAAACAATATTCAAAACCATGAAAATTTATCTTTATCAACCAAACTAAAAGTCGACGTTGTTGTCAAATAATTCTAAGTGTATTTATCGTTTATGAACCAGCAAAGCTTGAAAGTTGAAAAAAAAGGTGCAAACTTTGGCAGTACATTGCATTTGAGAGCAAAGGCCTACGGTGTCATCTATAAGTTTTTGTTTTCTTGTGCATTGCATTTCCACGAATTTACGAAACATACCCAGTTGAGTTCTATGTATGCGGACTCATTACTGGAAAATAAAATGTCAAATGAGGATCCTTGTGAAAATTTCCTGGAAAATAAAAAATGTCAAATGAGGATCATTGTGAAATTTCCTGAAAGTAAAATGTCAAATGAGGATCATTGTGAAATTTTCATACCATGGACGGGGTTTTAGTCAAACTTATGTTTGACTATTTTTTTTTTTTAAAAAATTTGGAAAAGGACTATTGTAATTTACTGAAGAATGAAAAGAGCCTAAATTTTGACGTCAATTTTAGTCCATGCTGACAGCTATATTCGATTTTTGGCTCAATAACAAAGATACCCCCGTTTGATTTTATTTTGAGAATTTTTGTAAAGGTTTTTATATGCTTTTAGAGCTAAAAATTTCAAAAACACTCTCAGCATAATTTTTAAAAAATTCTCATTTTTCAAAACAAAATCATTTTATTTATTTTAAAAACATTAAAAAACGGACCATTCACCGACAACCAGCTTACATAGTTGTTTTTTTTTTTTTGTCGGTGGGTTCGAAACTACCATAGTTTATGGATACATCAGGAGGCTACAAAAGTAACCCATTTTAGAGCAGTAGCAGAAACCCACGTTGCAATTGTATTAGGTACTTCAACATAATCCATTGAGCTGTTGTAATTGAAGCTGGTGTTGTCAATCATTGATAACCATTTGGATAGCACGTACATATTCTGCTTGTTGAATATTTTTTATTAAATTATCTTTAAAAGTGCTTACTGAATTATGGATCCTTTTTTTAATACCTTTCGATTTTTCAAAATTCTTCTGAACACCTAATCCAATCTATGAAAAACAAATTAAATTGACATATCAGTAATTGATATACTGATATATCAATTACTGATATATATCAGTAATTGATATACTTACGTGGCATGCGACCAAAAGGCATTAAAAAATGCATCACGGAACACAATGAAAATCGGAGAGAATCTGCAAAATTAATCTTTAACAGTTAGAACTCTATTTTATTAAAAAAGATATTAATAGGATCATAGCATATTTGTTCACAATAAATTAAAAAAAATCAATTATAAACTTTGATTACGTTAAAATTAGCATGCTTCACATGAAAAAATTACATTGAAATCCGTTTTTAATTTGAATCAAACTTTTGTCAAACTCTTTATGATAGAAAGTTAATTATTATCCCCTGAAAAAAAAAAAAGGTTAATTATTATGAAAGTTAATCCCTAAATACCCACTTGAAAATACCTAATATTCAACAAATGACTGCAGTTCCTCACCAATCAATTTTTCAAGCAGCCAAAATAAGTTCAAACATGCGATGACGGAGAGAACTAAGACCTAACCCTTCCCCCTCTTAACTTCATTTTTCCCTTTTTAACCTATGGGCATAACATATATAACAAATTAGCCGTAGCCCCGTTAAAAATTAAAAATCTAATTTTATACCCACAAAAAATTTTAAAAATACTCCTTTATAAAAAAAAAAAGGGCTAATAGATAATAAAATTTTAAAACCCAATACGTATAAATAAGCCTTTTATAACTTAATAAGAAGGGAAAAAAATAAAAAAACAATGTACAATATACTTGAATTTTATTGTGAAGTTATTTTATACTATCATTGATTTACAACTATACAAGGATCTTATGATCATTTCAAAAAGATAAATACCAATTTATTTCTTTGTGCCGCATTTTTAAGTCTAAATGATTCGTTCCCAGCTTATGACGAGAAAAAAGTGATATAATCTTGCAAAAAAATTGCTATAAATCGAATTGGAGACTAATTGATAAGCGATAATATATTTGTACATGCAGAAAAAGTCATCTTCAATAACTTCGATAATAAAGCTATTATAAAACATTTTCAAGACGTGAAAACCCATTAATGATAATTTGTAGTAAGTTAATAATTGTTTTTGATTAAATTTTTTATGTAATTATATCATATGCTCCCTTATAAAAATTTATGCCTTCGTCATTGTCACTGCATTGAAGATGTTTGTCGCTGACGACCCCAACCCAATAGGAGCAGCGTCCCACTCTGTAGTGAATTTATTAACATGAATAACTCTTATTTTCGTCCCTCAAATGAAAAATCACCCTTATTTTCATAAATACCTTTGGTGCTCCAGTGACTGAGCAGTGCTGTCCCAACAGGCAAATGCCGAACCCAAAGAACCCCAGCTTGTCAAAAATCATTTCCTCAGCGACCTGAACAATGAGATGAAATTAATTAACCACAAAAATGATCTGATTTTTAAGAGCCATAAAAATAACTACAAGCACAACATAGGGGAACTTCACAACCTCGGAGCAAATCTAGTTTGTGTGGTTTTTGTAAGCTAATTTAAGATATCATTCTATGCAATTCTATGCAACAACTATCAAGTTAAGATCATGACCCAAGCGATATTGGTGTACGTGTACATCACTCAACACATGCACCGTCATTACAGAGAATGCCCAGAATATTTGACATGTTCTCTGGGACAAAAATAAAATTAATATGTAACGCCTATAAATTTAATTAGGTATGATTAGTGTATAAATAGTAAATTAGTATGCTTTATTGTAATTTGAACTTAATTTAATTATTTTATGATATTTTAACTTATTTTAAATTTAATTATTTATGTTTGTTATTTTGAATTTTTAAACAAAACAATTTGTCAAATACCGAATATGTCCTTTTGTGAAAACCATATGCGGGACATGATTTTCGCTCTGCAAAAATTACCCTCTCCCTCTCTATTTATTCCTCTCTCCTTCTTCTCTTCTTTCCTTACTCTCTCAAGTCACTCTATCTCTCTTTCTCTCTTCCCGTTTCTCTCCTCTCTCTCTTATTTTGCTTTCAAAAAATTAAGCTCAAGCCTTGAATTCCCGCAAGAGTGGAAGCTCAAGAAGCAAGATGTGGCCTCCATAAACTCAATTTTTAGGCTCGAATTTGAGATTAGTTTACTTAACTTTTAAAATTTCAAACTTTTTCACAAATCCTTTGAATTACTTTGTATGTTAAAACTTGAGTT
Source organism: Artocarpus hirsutus (assembly GCA_946598075.1). Classification (NCBI taxonomy): domain Eukaryota; kingdom Viridiplantae; phylum Streptophyta; class Magnoliopsida; order Rosales; family Moraceae; genus Artocarpus; species Artocarpus hirsutus. The sequence continues at coordinate 216,102 of CAMOHE010055114.1, forward strand.
TCTTGAACTTAGAAAACCTTCGATCTAAGTTAGTAGAACCCAAACCCTCATGAATCTAAGCTTATTTTGACAAAATTAAGCTAAATCTAGTTTTTCCTCTTTTTCTCATTTTCGGAATAATTTAAAGATTTCTATGTAAAACTTGTTTAAAAGTGTTTAAATGTGTTTCAAAGTGTTTTTCTATCATTTATGAATGTCATACATGCTCTGGGATTTAAAAAACAGGTTTAAAATAAGGATTTAAATTTGGAGAAGCCGAGACTCGAAGTCTCAGGTCCCCAGATTTTTTCAGTGTGGTAGGCCGATCATGAGCATCGACAGGGCGGACTCATGAGTTTGACATGCTGGATTCATACCGTCAACTAGCCAAACCTATGCCAGTTTGGCAGGCCAGTTTCATATGGCCGGCAAGCCGAACTGTGCGATTCGGTAAGCCGGACAGGGATGTTCGGCAGGCCGACCAGACTTTCAAAAAATGGCCTTTTTCACCCATTTCCTTGTTTAAAACATGTATAGAAACTTTGACCTAGCAATATAATTTTGTAACTATAAAAGGCATATTAAGACACCATAAAACAGCATAGTAGTATAGAATACTCTAAATTAGATATTAATGAAACTTAATTACTTTTAAGGTTGACCATGGTTCTGTGGAGCTAGCATATAGCAGGTCGAGACTGCGGTGTTGAGTTACGGTATAGAATATTGAGGTAGGACTTTTACCCCTTTCTTTGCAAACCATGATTTTAAAAAAATTTTGGCCCCAAAGCATTTTCTTTCAAATGGTTTCAAGAAATGATTTTTTTATCAGTTATTTTATAAACTGTTGAATAATGAGATGATCATAATAAATGACATAATGAATGTAATTGAGAATACTTGGTAACATGGGATTTGAACAATGATAAATACACATAAGGGCGTGATGCCATATTCAGAGATCGGTTTGTGTAGAGAACGACCTTGTGGCCAAGTCTCGAAACCTAACTAGGCCACTACAATGATGATATTATAGCTTTGCCAAAGGACTAATCAAAAAGAACATTTCCAGATGCATAGTGACTTTAAATGGTAAGAATGAATTTAATATGTTTTATTTATTTTTCTAAATTTTCATAAATTTCAAATGCGATAATTCATGTTTAAAATTAATGTTTTCTAAACTTAGTCTTACTAAGCCTTCCGCTCATATTTTTATTTGTTTTAAAACCTTTCTCCTAGGTGAATTGTAGCATTGGACCGACTGGAAGGCAACAGGATAAACACGTGAATCGTAGGAATTCTATTAGGTCATTTCTTCATCTAAATCAAGGCATGTATTATCTAAATTTTTATTTCTCATTTGGAACTGTGATTGTAATCTATTATTGTCAATACCATGTGTGTATACTAATGTGGGTCTGGTGGGACCCGACTTATGTTTATCTGACCTTACTGTCGTATTTTCATTTTATCTACTCCAATTCAACAATATTTGTTTAAAAAAGTTTTAAACTATCACGTTTTTCAAAATAACTTAACATATTTAATAGGTGATTTTAATTAAAATTTAGCTTAATTAACCTAATTAATCTACCACATCATCTCCTGGATTTCAGGGCGCGACATAATATGCAAAAGTCAATAGTAATTTTGACAAGGATCTTAAGCCAAAGTCATCATATGCTTATCAAGATATAGCTTTACTTACTTTATATTGCATTGGATCAGATCAGCCACACACCGAAGCCCAAAGAGACACATGCTAGCTCCCTTTAACTCGATCAAATATTAAAATTAGTCAATGATCAAACGAAAATGATTATGGGTTTTTGTCATGATCTTGAACGACATAAGTAGGTATTAATTTTGACGATTCCAACACAAATACAAATTGAACAGAAAATATCTAGATTGTGAATAATGTCTTAGATCATCTTTAGTCAAATAAATAAGGTTGAATAGCAAATAAAAATTCCATTAAAAATAAAGGTTTTTGGATTTTTTTTAGTAAAACCTTGAAGTAATAAGGAAGGATATTAATTGATACAACGCTGATGACTAATTAATTTCATAAATATTATAATAATTAATTGAGTTGTTTTCTCAGAAATAGTCAAAGCAAGTGAATCAAAAATTAAATTACAATTTGATTGGTCATATTGTTGTGATATAGGTAGCGTGTGGGACATACAAAAAGCATTGTCTATAAAGCGTCGGTGATACTAAATACCATCTACTAATAGAAGGTGGATCTCATAGTATAAGACTCAAAGATGTGGCCCACTTTTTATTAATAATGGTGTTTAATATTAGCGGTGCTCCTAAGCATTTTTTACAAACAAAACATGACACTTGTCGAGCACGAATTCAATTTATTAAAAAGAAAGAAAGCAATTCAAACAAGCACCTAAACTCGACACGCATTGCTCCCAAGTGGGCAAAGGAAAAGAGGACATAAAAGTCAAATTAGCAGGCAAAGGCCTGCAATAGAGCACAAACAAGTTCATGACGCCTTAGAGTCGTAATTCCTGACCCTTCTTTCATACTGAGAATAGGGCCATCTCTACCCTTCCGAAAGCACCTTCAAATCAAAACACTGGAATATACATGCTATAACTAGTTGCAACGCTTGTAGGGCTAAGTTCATTCTATGCGTTTAATTAGTTTTAAAATAGTAGGTTATCTTCACTTTTTTTAAAAGTACTTCTCCTTTGCAATATAATACAGCCCATGTGATGATTAAGGTACTCAAATTTTGAGTAATCTTTGAGACATTCTTCACCGAGAGGATATATCAATTTTCTTTATTGTTTTTTTGGCTTGAAAACAAAATGATGACTCTAGTTGGTTTTAGGATTATCTGAAAGATACATATATACATATATATTGATTACAGGATTCATATGCCATTATTGTCTGGAAGATAATTTTGTTTCTTCTGTTCACGTGTTGGGTTTTTGTTTGACTGTGCTGGGTCGGTTGCCTTGAAATATTTTGTTCTTTTCTTTGTTTTTTTTGTTTGTTTTTTTGTTTTTGCCGTCAACCTTCAATTTAAGCTGGTATTCTTTGTTAGATTAATAAGACAACTGGCTCATTTCAGCTGGTATTCTTTGTTAGATTAATAAGGCAACATTCTTTGTTAGATTAATAAGACAACTGGCTCATTTCAGCTGGTATTCTTTGTTACGTTAATAAGACAACTAGCTCAATTAAGTTTGTTGAATTAAAATATGACTTCAGTGTGTAAAAAATTTACAAATGTCTAAAAATGATATATTAAAATTATTACTATATAATTATATAGTACAATATGTGATATCATTAAGATAATAACTATGTCATTAAAAATATTTTTAATATTATATTAAATTTTAATTTTATAATAATAATTTGGTTAGGTATTATAATTTTTTTTTTCTTTCGTGGGGTTTACTTTCCGGAAGTCGTCCTATCAAAAATTAAAAATAATATTTCTAAAAAACTATGGACTCCTTATTGTTGACGTCGTTGAAAGAAAAAGTATTGCTAATTTTTTCAAGTTATCGAAGCACTTGGTCTTTGCAAAAGATCCCGGCGTACTTTTATATATGTTAACCATCAACGTTCAATTATGCACTATCGACATATTACGTGTACACTTAACATTAAAGAGGAGAAGATTTAATTTAGAATTTTGACATTGGAGGGCAATAAACAAAATAAGCATAAGAAGAAAACACTTAAATAGTGTTTAGCATATTAGTTTGTACTAAAATTTTTAGTTCAAACATTGCAGCATATAAAAACTTTACATTGTAGTTATCTTTTACTTAACACTTTAGTATGTAAGAGCTTTATACTGTTTGATTTAAACCAATATACAAAACACCCTGTTAGTGACTAAAAAAGGAGTCAATCTCACAAATAGTCTATGAATTTTATACTCAATATTATTTTAGTCTCCAATTTTTTGAACGTATCAAACTTAAATCTTTCGTCTTCTTCATCAATTAGATTAAAAAATGATAAATTATGTGGGTTTACTAATAAGAAATAGTATGCACATTATTATGTAAAATAACACTCTTTTAACTGAAAATTATTCATATTTTATTTTGTTTTGTTTTTAACATTGAAATTATAACTAAAATTGAACGAAACTAAAAGATCTAAGATTAAGTTTGGAACAACTTAAAAATCAGTGACTAAAATTTGGAAAGACCACAAATGTCAGAGACTAATTTCGCTTTCAAAGTAGGTGTCGTTCTTCATGTTCCAAGATGGAGAGGTAAGTTGAAAATCCTAAAAAATTGTGGTTAGAACTGAGCATGGGCAATGTCAGTCAGCCAGCAACCAACTTGAAACAAGTTGCAGCGAATAAGGAAAATACAACTCAATTGAATAAGAAACGTTGTAGTTGAGTTGATCAAATTTTGGATCCATAAACTCTACATTTTCTACATACATATCGATATGTTTAAAATTGTAACGTTCTTAGCATTATAAATAAATAAATAAATAAATAATCTCTTTCACTATGTTATCACCTTATCAACATCTTTACGTACTATCATCAAACCATTTTTGTGAATTTATCCATGCTTGTGGATCTCATGATTTTGTTTTTGAAGAGTTAAACCTTTTCCACTTACCATTGGATTTCCATCTACTAAGAGCTGTGAACTACACTTGAGAGATTTGACCAACTTTTTGAAATTTGATTTTCTATACTCGTGATTCATAAATTTTAAAATTTTAAAATGCTAACTAATAAATAAACTTATATCTCTCATCATCTTCTTCTTCTTCTTTTAATTCAACAATGTATTCATACTTAGAATCAAACATACTCAAACTTCATGTTCATTAGCGTCCTAATATTCCCCGTACCTAACAGAAGGGATTGAACCTAATATTCCTCAATTCTTAGCTTTCTATCTCCAAACGGACTTTTTCTTTTCTACATGTCCTAAATATATCACAATTTTTTATTCCTATCATAAAAATAATGGCAATTAATTATAAAAAAATTGTAAATTAAATTGACTATCTGTAAGCCAATTTAAATCAAATTCTAAACTTGGCACAATTTATACTTTATGGTTATATTCCAAACCGTTTTTAATAAAAAGTCACTTTTGGGTCCATATTCAAAATGTGGATGCTTTTAAACTCACAATATGGACTTCAAATTATTTTTCTTGTGACATTGAGCTGCCTTAGATTGACTGTGCAAAACAACTCCATTAGTTTTGCTCCTCTGATTTCGTCGAACTTCGACTGTAAGTCAACTCATTCGACTCCTTGAAAGTCACCATGAAGCTTCGCTTGAGGATTGCTGAACAACGGTGTCGAAGGAATGACTCTAGCATCCAGTTGCAGCCAAGGTCTAGATCGGACCTCTCCTATCGCGTAATCAACGAATGCTCCGCTTGAATGTCCGTACCTTGTATGGGGCGTGAACCCATAGATCTCCAAATCTTTCAAATCGAGTACGAAATTCATCGACCACTCTGATGCTAGCGAAGCATTTGATCTACCCAAAAGGCCTTCATGCCGCGATTATTGCCGACAGTACAGCGGGTAACTTAGCCAATTTTGACCATCATACCCATGGGAAGAATCCGTGGCTTTGATACCACTTGACCTAGGAAGTCTCTAAGATAAGAGTTTTAGTGGATTGGATGAAGAATGCAAAAATCCACCTATAAATAACACTAAAAAGATAACAAGAAAGACAAAGCTCTCTGCAATTGTTATTCTGAGATCAAAGTCTACCGCTACAAAATACAAAGTTATATATCCCTCTTACAGACCAAAACGACATCAAAAGGAAAGAAAGCTAAAACGACAACTAGCTGCAAAATAATAATAAACGACAGGTAGCTTTAAACCAGAAACGACTTCAGCCTCAATTGCCATTCTCCAAGAAAAAGAGTTGGATTCCTGCATCACCTTCAAGTGAGACGGAACCACTGAGGAAAACAACAGGTCCACAGGTTAATGGATCTTGTTTAAGATTTGTCAACAAATGAAGACTCGTCAAGATCAATTGCACGGGCTAGAGCAGCAGCTTTGTTCTCGCATTCTCTCTGCTCGTCAGAGGGATCACTGTCGGCAACAATTCCAGCTCCAGCTTGAAGGTGGGCAACCCATTCTCGGCGCTTGCTCACATCCTTGTATGAAAACATGGTATCATAACGGGTGCTGGTTGGGAAAACAATTGTTCTCAGAGCAAGGGCAATGTCCACATCTCCATTAAATGAAATGCCTCCAAACCCGCCACTGTAGGCACCACGTCTTGTCACTTCTAGCTCATCAATTAGCTCCATGGCTTTTACCTGCACCAATTAGCTCCACGGCTTTCAGCATAGCACACAGTTCATGGTAATAACATTAATGCCAAGTGTTTGCTCAAATGTTTCAAAACGAAATCTATTGAAACGTCTGGTGCTCTGCAGGCCATATCCTTATCTATTATGACTAGAAGAAGATTTCTCATAAACACCTTTGGTGCTCCACTGACTGTCCCAACGGGCAATGCCACGCGCAAAACATCCCAGCTTGTTAAATCATCTAGTAACTCCCCAGTGACCTGCATAATGAGATGAAATAAACCACAAAAGGCATCTGCTTTTTAAGAGTACAACGTAGAGCCAAAAAAAATAGCTACAAGCACATCATGATGAAGGCAACTTTAGCATCGAAGCAAATGCAGTGTAGCTTTTGTAAGCTAATTTTAGATATCCAAGCAACAATAACAAATGTTGACATCATTGTTTCTCGCAATTTGTGATGCAGAACATTAGAAGTAGGTGCTTACTGTTGAACTGATATGCATAACATGGGAATACCGCTCAATGTTCATGAGTTTTTCAACCTTCACGGAACCGGGTTTTGAGACCTACATAACAGCCAGGTTTGAGTAACATGATTCCAGCACAAACTACAAATTGAACAGGAAATATGCAGATTGTGAACAATTACTAACATAAAAATGAATTATAACAAAGCAAAAAGAACACAGGACAATTCCCTTGACTGTTGCATACATGTTCATTCACGATCTAATGGGATGTCTGCATGAAAAATGCAAGCACGTGGTACACAACCTTATAACTTCTTGATTGAAGCTAGGATCTGCCAGCAAAAGCAAGATGCCAGAGGGTCGTACCTCATGGTGGGATCCAAGAAGGTGCCAAATACTTAGTATTACAAAACACTGTCACAAAATTTTCAACTCAAATGAATAAAATCAGCCCATTTGAAAGAAAATAATACAAAAAAGAAGAGAGTATGACCTTCCCAACGTCATTCCTTCCCCGGTCTACCAGCATGATGTGCTCTGCACATTGTTTTTTGTCATCTAAAAGTTGTTTTTCTAACATCAGGTCTTCTTTAGGTGTCTTGCCTCTTCTAATTGTCCCAGCAAGAGGCCGATTAATGATCTTTCCCTATTAGCAAAAATAAATAACGCATGGCTGCATAAGAAAACAATACTATGCTAATAAAAAAACCATCAAAAAAGCACAAGCATCTTGCAGAAAGGATGGTCAAAGAATAGCACATTATCTCATAATTGGAACTACCTTTTTCACCCAAGTGAGAATTTCAGGACTTGAAGCAACTAGAATACATCCTCTAGCCTGGTCGTGTGAAATATGTTTATTTAAGGTCAGAGTTTCAGAACGAACTTTAAACCCACCAAGAAACTTATTTTGCAAGAAAGCAGCAAACCTGCAAATAACTCATATACGGACTTGGGTTGACAATGCTTAGTGCTCTATACACTTCAAACGGATCTGCAAATGTTCTTCTTTCAAAACGCAGGCTTAACACAATCTGGAATATATCACCAGCCAAGATATGTTCTTTAGCTTTCAAAACAGCCACCTTGTATTCCTCACTAGTCATACTTGAATTTTCCAATTTAGGACCAAAAACATGGGTACGCAAATTAATTGAACCTGCAGGCAGCCTCGGGCTGAAATAGACAGTTCAAATTTATACATCCTGAAGTAAAACTTAAGAAGCAGTTTGATGAGAAGTATATAACACTACAAATCCTTACGATCTACGCTAGTTCTCAATACTCTCCAATCCACCCCACACAAGTCACAACATGAAAGAAAGAGAAAGCGAAAGTTAAAAAAAAAAAAAGTGCACTTACGTGACAACATCATGCACTCTGGATACTAATGCTTCCAAGCAGTTCATTCCATCATTAAAGGCCTCCTCAACAGAAGAATATCGATCTAATCGCACCCAGTGAATAACACATGCTTTCTAACAAAAAAAAGAACATATAAGATAAATAATGCTCACAGTTATCTCTTTTGATCTTCCCAATCATAAGATACAACTGAAAGCCAAGAAGCATGGATTCTTTTAGTTCTCCTTCACAATAAATTATACAGCCAAACATTGAGAAAAATATTAAATGGAAAAAGAGCATGTGGAAGCTTTTATAAGGGCAATCATGTCCATATGGGTTTGAATCTACATTTCTGTTTTATGTTTGCTAGAGTGAAGCGATGGTCGAGAGTGGAGTGAGAACTGGCATGAATTATCTACAACCAGAAAGGAACGAAGTTAACTAAGCTTCCATAAAACCTGCTCAGCACAAAATAGCAGCAAACATAAGAAGAAAGAAAAGCTGAAAAGGATAAATTTTGATAATATAACTACCTTCTCCAGGTGATCAAAAACAATCACGTCATCATAAAGGCCTAGATGAACAGCAGGAAGATTTCTGTCATCCAGCGAGGCAGAAGAAAATTTTTCTTCTCCACATAACGCACAGTATCATATGAGAAGAAACCAACCCACCCATCTGATCAAGGAGTGTACCACCGAACATCAACTAGCCAGATGAAATCAAACAATAATTTAAAATACTAGTCTAACAATTAGACCTTCGTGAGAGTTACCAACATCAAATCGTATTCAACCTTAGATTTTCTATTACAGAGAATGGCTACATAATGGTAAAAACAAACAAAAAAAAATATCACGGACAATATGAGAAGCAAATCCTAGCTCATAAGAGCCCACCCTGTCATATGGAAACTATAAAAATAGAAAGCAAAAAGAAAAAACGTCATTACCATTAGACATAAATTGACCATCTTCTCTGATCTAACACCAGAAAAGCAGGTTTATTCTGGCTAAAACACCAATTGTGTTTATTATCTGATATTCTTACCACAAAATGCTTCTGGAAGTTCATCCACAAGTTGGGGTGTCCATTCCTCCATTAGTCTCCGAGGGATAGTCATTGGATCCTCAATAATCTCCTCTGTCCTACATCCTTCCTCGTGGTTGAGAATTGTAACCATTTTCTCTTTTGCAACTATTTCCATCGTTGGCTGAGCTCCAACCACACTGTACCGCCCCTAAAAAAGTTAAAAGCTTAGAACATTGGAGAGCCAAAAATTAAAGAAAATATACACACACACATATGAAAAAGAATGAAGGATTTACAACACTGGAGGCCCGCAAACAACAGACTCGTACAGAAAGCTTGGAGCATCTCTATCATCCTCCTTAACCAGACATCGGTATGCAACTACCGGAGTTAAGTGATCCGAGAATATTGTTCGATACAGAGGAATTAAATTTCCCTTCTTTGAAGCTTCCACAAATCTTTCCGATTGATCGACTGGAGGAAATGAATCACGTCAATCAAAATCAACATTAAATAATTTCGGAAACAAAAAAGAAAGAAAATTTGTCGATAAATATTGTTCGTTTCAGTGCATATTACATGTGATTCCTATCTCTGCAAATAAATCATGTAATCCGTTAGTGGCTGAGAAAATACTGAAAAATTTTATATTTTTCTCAATTGGAGACGTTATATCAAAACTATCGTTCTCCAGATTAAGAACCAGAACACACATTATATACTGAAAGAAAAAATGATATAACGAACGATTCAAAAAATAATAATTTTCTGCTAGTTTCCTGACTTTTCTGGGCCGCCAAACAGAGGTAATTGGGCGTCATGCACGGCCAAGGCCATTTTCCTGCAAACCGAGTCAGAGAAATGCAAGGCAGATGGCTCCGACGACAAAGAATTTGAAGATGTCAACGAAAAGGAAGAAGAAAAAGCAGTAAATTCACCTAATGAAGGCGATGATAGGGCAGAGCATCTGAATGTACCGGCACGCGAGCTCGGTTGTGTGAACAATGGAGCTGCAGACTCTGCCATTAAAGCTTACGGACACCATAGAAGGCAAACGAAGCGTCGAAGTGAGCCCAGAAGCTAGGATTTCCATAGCCGAAACGGTATTCCAAGCAGAAAAACCGAAAGATCAATGTCGTTGATGCAGCTCTCTCTCTCCCTACAATCGTACTTGTGGATTTGGGTACAAGGGTCAAATCAGGCCTGGCCCAGTTCATAATAATTAGGCTCCAATCCAACGAAAGAGGGCTAACATTCTACAATCTGACCCTTTTTTTAGTGAATTAATACTTATTTTTGTAATGCAAATATTATTTGTATATCTCTTTTTAAAATTATATATGTTAAGAATCTTAAAATACCCTCTAAATAGGCATTATCATGTATTTAGTTTTTGTAACAAATTTTTTTTTCAAATAGTTAAATTGCTAAAAATATATATATACATAATCCTTTATTTTTCTTATTACGACAATTTTACTATCTAATTTTTAAATTTTAAAATTTTAAGTACTCTGTTTATATCATTAAAAGATTTTCATTAAGAAGTAGAAACCTAATAAAAAATATCATTAACTTAATGAGATAAAATTACATTGATAAAACCATTAAAATACGTTAAAAAATTTCTTACAATACAAGAAGCGAAAACTTAATACAGGAATATCATTAATTTAATGAGAAGTAATTACATTAATAAAACCATTAAAGTCGATAATTTCATTAAATTACAAAAAAAAAATAAAAGATGGCATATCATTAATTTTATGATATTTTGGATATCAATTTATCGGTAAAAAAATTTCATCTTTTAGTTGAAAGACTTTTAAAATTATTTTTATGAAAACCAATATGAATTTAAGTAACAAACACCCTAATTCTAGAGTTTTTTTATATAATGATATTATAATGTGTTTAAAACCTTATATGCGTATATTATTATTATTCTAAGAAAAATAAATTAACACTAACAATATTATTATTAAGGTTATTAACATCTTTATACATATGCATTGGTACATATAAAAAATATTTATACACTAGAGATATATTTTAACTCTACGAGTAAAAAAAGCCACATGTCTTATTATCCCATCAAAGAGGACGAGAAATTTTGACCCCAAGTTACAACCCGTTACTCACAAAAGTGTGGCTTTAGTATAATATGTAGTGTACTTTTAAAACTAAGGATATGATTTTAGTAGCGGGATTATAATTTTATGAGATTTAATAGGATTGCTCATTTAGAGAGAGAAAAATTTCACATCCCAACTAATACTACAAGAAAATTTCAATATATGGATACTAGAGTTTTGTAGAGTGTTTGGAAACTAACAGGTGTATATTTGGTAACACAATTAAAATAAAAAATTAAAACAAATTTATTATAAGATATGAGAAGTTTATATTATAATTTATTTTTGGTTGGAAAATTGTGAGAAATTGGTCTGTAGCTGAAAGTTTTGGAAGAGAATTAGCATGTTTTTAAAAATTAGATGAAAATAGACCATTTGTTAGCTTAAAATTTATATTTTCCAACATAACCCTAAAACACTGATTTTCTATTTCAAAAGAAAGTAGAACACCGATTTTCAGTCTAAAGAAAAAAAATAATAAAATTTTTAGTTTTCATCCTCTCTCTTTCTTCCTCTCTCTCTTCCTACTCTCTCTCTCTCTTTTCATGTATGACGAATGGACAAGGCGCCGCTAGGTCGTCCGCCTACAAAGCCCCCGTTGTCGGCGAAGTCGAGATTTCCGTCGGACCTCCTGTCGCTGTCGCAAGCTGTGCTTGCGACTAATCCATGCCTCCAATAACGCAAAGTTGAGATCTCCGTTGGACCTCTGTCAGATCCTGTTACCTTATGGAAAACGGCGACCTTTGCATGGCAGAAATGGAGAACGATGACCTTTAAACAGCGAAAATGGAGGAGCGACTTTCGAACATGGCGACCTTTGAACAGTAGAAATGGAGGACGGCGACCAAGTTCTACGCTTAAGACTGGTCTAGAGGTTTCAAAGATGGCGGAATTGAAAGAACGAGAATGCATCAGATCTGAGAGGGAAAAAAGAAAGAGAGAAGAGTGTTTCTGTAATTACATGTAGCCATAAGAATTATTTTGCACTTAAACGGTCTATTTATTAATGGTTCTTAAATTTTGGCCTACAAATTCATATTTCAATTTTATTTTGGCATGACCACCCAAAATATACATCCACTGTTTATAGCCGGTGGCCCAACAACTACGATTCCTCATTGGTGCATCGTGCAACGTGTCACAATTTGGCCCCAAAAATTGCTGCCATACCTAATCGAAAACACTGCCACGTATGGGGGAAAACCCCACTCGCGTGTACCGTTACACATTCCTAAATTTTTTTGCTACTTTATAATATTTGTAACCGTTGCCTAATATTTGGAAGGAACTTAAAAAATAAAAATAAAAAAATAAAACAAGAATAATGGATCAGGACAGGTCTTGTGGGCCAGCGGTAGGCCCAACCCAATCACAGGTCGTAACCTTGCACCCCACACTTCGGCAAATGCATGCAACGCCTAATATAGTCGTACGACCATCGCACTTGTTTTTAGGGTTTTCCATTTCAGGCTAAGCTAGAGAAAACCACCTTCAAACCCATTTCTCTGTCTGTCTCTCTCTTGTGTTGCCATGACCATGAAACCCTCCCGCGCCGTGAAGAAAACCCAGTACGACGAGAAGCTCCGCCGCCTTCTGGGGGAGTTCTCGAAGATCCTGATCGTGGCCGCCGACAACGTGGGGTCGAAGCAGTTCCAGAGCATCCGCAAGGGTCTTCGCGGGGACTCCGTCGTCCTCATGGGCAAGAACACCATGATGAAGCGCTCTGTCAAGATTTACGCCGAACAAACTGACAACAAGGCCGTACTAAATCTCCTTCCTCTTCTCGTGGTATGGATCTAGCTATGTATAATCTATTTTCCTTTTTTTTTCCTGATTTTTGGAATTTGTTTGTGGGTCTTTGCCTCTTTCTTCTTTTGTTATAAATAAATTATTGGCGTTGGTGATGAGTAATAAGGACATATTTGCTGGTAAGCTGATATGTTTGAGCCGATGGAGTATTTCGCATTTTCTGATTACTTGTTTAGCAAGAAACTGTGTTCGCTACAGTGCTTGTATTTACCATTCAATTATCATTCCTTTTTCTTTTTTTTTTCTTCTTTTTCCTTTCTTTTTTTTCTCTTTTTTTTTTTTTTTTTGGTGCTTGCCCCTTCGAAACTAGTAATTAGCTCGCTAGCTCTCTCTCTCTCTCTCTGTCTTTCTGTGTACATCCCGTTTAGGTTTCTGAGGAACTGCGGTTATAAAAACACTTTTAGCAAATGGACCCTTTTTTATGTTTTCTTTTTTTTTTCTTCTTTTTTGATGAAACAAACCGGGGAAATGGTATTACTTGTTTTCGATATATTGGACATTTTCAGCATGATTAAGTTCGCATCTTCTTTTTTTTTTTTTTTTTTTTTTGTTTCCCCTTGTCATTTCCCGAATTTACCGATGAGAAAAATAATGTTTTTTTTAAAGGAACAATAATAAAATTTGGCACTTCATATAGCCTTTTTCTTGCATTTTGGAAAATTGTGACCCCCTTTTTCATCTAGGGCAATGTGGGACTGATTTTTACCAAGGGTGATCTGAAGGAAGTCAAGGAAGAAGTTGCCAAGTATAAGGTGCGTGTATTATGAGGATAATCAGCTAGACTCATACTGTCATTTTGTCTTCACGACATTAATCTTTGTAATTCTTAATTATAACCCATTTCCATATGCTCTACATATAATTTATATATGCCAGTCATTTCTTTGTGCAATACTTGCAAAAACTAAACAAAGCAAAAAAGCGCTACTTCAACATTTTGGTGCCAAACTTTTGGGGCTTCGTTGACTTTGCTTGAATTTATAAAAGTGCTCCAAGCTTGCACCTTGAGACAAATGTTTTAAAACTAAGATTGAGTTATTGTGACTGTTACATTGCAATTTTTTTGTATGAAGTTCTATACCTGCCATGATTTTAGATTTTTTTTTTCTTTTTTTTTTTTTGTGAAATGGATATGCCTTTTGTCTTTGATATACAGAATAAGGGCTGGGCCTAGTGGAATTATATAGAAAAGTTTCTTCACTTTTTTCCCCTAAAATGTCTTTGGATTTGCATTAATGTCTTATGATAATCAATGGTTCTTAATTTGGTTAACTTGTAAATAAATCAATTGGATTCTCATGAAATTGCTGCAAATATGGAAACAAACAATTTTAGTAGTATAGGCCATCGTATGTGTACTTCAATTTATTGCTGCCAATAGCCATTCATGTGCATGATTATATGTAACTGAATTAACAGATCTATGTACCTAAGCAATAGTGTTATTGTAGCACCATATATATAAGTGTCAAATAGTAATCGTTGATAAGCTTTTGTTATTAATTATACCACAATATATATTGTTGTTGTCCATTGAATCATGTAAATTGCATAGACTATATTCCAATTGTATGACAGGTGGGAGCTCCAGCACGTGTTGGTCTCGTTGCTCCAGACGACGTTGTAGTCCCTCCTGGGAACACTGGACTTGATCCTTCTCAGACTTCCTTCTTTCAGGTGATAATATTTTCATTCTCAAAACTAAATTATCCACTACTTAACTAATGTATGTAATCAATCCTTAATTTATTTGCTTTTTGAACTAGGCCCTTAACATCCCAACCAAGATCAACAAAGGCACTGTCGAGATCGTCACACAAGTGGAGCTCATCAAGAAGGGAGACAGGGTTGGATCCTCTGAGGCTGCCCTTCTCTCAAAGCTCGGGATAAGACCATTCTCCTACTCCTTGGTTGTGCTCTCTGCATACAACGAAGGCTCGGTCTTCAACCCTGAGGTGCTCGATCTCACGGACGATGATCTCGTTGAGAAGTTTGCGGTCGGCATCGCCACTCTCACCTCTGCGTCGCTTGCCCTCTCCTACCCAAGTCTTGCTGCAGCGCCCCACATGTTGATCAACGCCTACAAGAACGTTCAGGCTGTTGGGGTGGCAACAGAGTATTCCTTCCCACAGGTGGAGAAAGTGAAGGAATACTTGAAGGTTTGTATTTGTGTTATAGTTGTTCAATTCCTTGTGAATCTTGTTTGTCTTCTTTTCGCGATTAATCTCTAATTAGCGTCTGCTCGAACAACGAAACCGCAGGATCCGAGCAAGTTTGTGGTGGCTTTACAACCTCCTGTTGCAGGTGGTGCTGATGTAGGTGTTGGTCCAACACCTTCTGCTGCCAAGGAGGATAAGAATGACAAAGAAGAGGAAGGCAGTGATGATCATGATATGGTTTTCGGGTTGTTTGACTAAGTGGTTCTGCTATGTTAAAAGCATTTCTGGCTTTTGATAATATACGTTTTATCTTTTTTTTTTTTAGATGTGTTTCTAGATTACTCTCCCTGGCAAGTCTAATGTAGTAAGTACTGTTTTGTGGGAGCACAATTGGACAACATGCACATGTCCAACTGTTGTTCAAGTACTCGTCTAGTTAAAAATATCAGCCTATTAAATCGCGTTGTTGGTTTGTATTTCGACTATGAGAATTTGTCGATGGCCTTTACTTTGTTCTTGGTTTTTCATCTTTGTGTCTCTAGCCTGTTCTTATTTTTGTAGCCATGATCATACCATCTTTAGATGATTTGTTGAGAAACTACTACTCGCAACAGTGTTTATTTTTCTGTGTTGAATTGTCCAAGGTATAAACGCTTTCACCAGTAGCTGATTAGTGTCCTAATGTTTGGTCCCACGCAATGCTGTTGTGGATGCAAGATATAAGTCATTGTATTTTTTTTAATTTTTTAGGGATTATCAGTTATAATTTTTGCAATATGCATCTGCATAATATGCTGTGGATTATGGCAATACTTACCATATGTTTTGCATCTCAATTAAAAATAATATTATAAAACTCTCAAATGCTACAGTTTTTAAATTAATATTACCATCTTATTAGAAGGATTACCCGTGCATTATGGGACATGTTGTGCAAATATTGGAAACAGATCCTATTTATGCTCGATATAGAAAAAAAAGGGGGGCACATTTCTCTGTTTGGTACGTTTAAGTGTTATAATTCTAATTATAGCCCACGTGTTGTTTTTGTGAAACAAAAAAAAAATCAACTACAAATAACTGCTTTTGTAACCAACCGTGTGATGGTCACGGGTTGCTATTTAAGAAACATCTAGGGTCCCTGAGCACACAATTTTTATAGACTACACCATCAAAAGAAAATTGAGAGTGCTCAGAAAATTCGTCCAAAAACAGAGAGAAATTTTCGGTCAGAAAACAGAGGAAGAAAAACAATGGCAGGAGGTAATTTTTGATCCATTTTGCTTCCGCTTTTATGAGTTCAAATTGTCCTATATGTTGCAATTTGATTCTAACATTTGGTATCAGAGCATTAAACCACTGCCTTTGTTCAATTTTGAACAAAAGATTTTCTCTGTTTCACGACATAGGAGCCGTGACTTGGGTTTCAATTTTTTCTTGGAATTGTTCATCGTTGATGCTAGAAAACAATTAGTTTGATGTTTTCTTAATGTTATGTGATTAAAAACCGTGACATTTGGCCACCATTGATTGTCTGGAGCGTTTAACAAAAATGGCCATATGAAACCAATTTTGATCAATATGTATTCTTCATTAATTATGAGTTTTGAATTCATAAATCTTCATATTATTGATTTATGAGCATTTTGAGATTTGAAACGGCTCAGAACGACGTCGGAATCGCCGGAAATCGTCGGATTTCCATTCGGGTCGCAACCGGGTCAAAAGGACCCGGCTGGAGGTTGAAGACGAGCCAAACGACATGTAGTTTTATTCAGCAAAAAACGACACGTCGTTTTGGTGAAGAAGGGAGTGCTGTCGTCCGTACAAAACGACATGTCGTTTAAGCTATTCTCGGACTGCACTCATTAAGTAAAAACGACACGTCGTTTCATTCTGAGGAAAAACGACGTGTCGTTTTAAGGACGAAAATTCAAAAAAAATCCAAAAAAAAAAAAAAAAGGTTTTTGGATGTGCAATTAATTTTTGCAATAATTTCATAGCAAATTTATTTTGTATATTATGTGCCAAATATTTGTTTTATGTGCTGATTTATTGTTATATGCATAATTTTGTTTTTATTATGCATATTATTAAGTTAATTATTTAGCATAAATTTAGATTTTGTTCATAATTATTATATTGCCTAAAGAATATGCATTATTGCATGGATAATTTTATGAACAAAATTAAATGTCTTAGTGATCCATATGATTTTGAATAATTAGAGCTTAGCCACAGCACCTCTAATTATGCAAAATTATATATTAATTGGTTTCGGATTGCATTTGGTTAAAGGACATTTATTGCAGTTAGTTGTACTCAATATAATAAACTTTATCCCACAGGAATTTTTATTATATTGGTATGACTAATTGGGATAAAGTATCAAATTATATTTTCTAATTTACCCACAGGTATTAGAAAAGGGAACATAATTTGATAGTTTTATCATACAGTAAAATGAGTCTAATTGAATTAGAACTTTAGCCCACAGGCAAGTTTTATGTCATAGATTCATGATTTTTATGCATGATTTACATTGGTAAAGCATGATTTATGTCTATTAGTCTCAATATTTTGGATCATAAGC
>CAMOHE010055115.1:0-45058 GCA_946598075.1 Artocarpus hirsutus
TACGGATCCGCTTACTAAGGGATTGCCACCTAAAATGTTTCATGAGCACACTGCTCGTATGGGTGTTATATCATTTCAGGATATTCAGTTTTAGTGGGAGTTTGTAATTTTAAATGCTCTTTTGATATAGACATTTTCAGTTATTTTAGTTTATGAATATTTTAAGGTTATTTTCTGCAGAAATAAAGTTTCAGTTTATTCACACTCTGATTTTGGTATGGTTTGATCTCACTAATGTTTTCAGGTGGACCAGTTGGAAATAGGCATGTTATGATCACATTGCATGAAATTTCCATGCTACACATCCATACCTGATCTTGTTGTTAGTTGTATTGGTATATGTGATCATTGATGGGTCTAGTTATGACATATGTAACGAACGTCGCTTTGGTCCTATATTAATATGGTTAATGGACAAGATTGTTGAGATGCATAAGGTTTTGATAGTAAAATTCATGAGCTCATAAGGTATAATTCATATTTGTAAAGTTTCATATATAGCCCAAGTAGGAGATTGTTGGATCAAAATCCAATATATGGGCTAATATATTGAATAAATATGAATTAAAGGCTATCAGATATAGTTACCCAATTAAAAGTGATCAAATTGGGTTTTAGGCTTTTAATGCATCATTAAGTGTGGGCCTTCTATGTGTAGGACCAAAAGGGTAATTACTAATTTTGTGATGGGCTAAATTGGTAATTAAGGATAATTGCTAGGGTTTAGCAATTATATAAAGGGGTTGTAGTCCCCAAGTCAGTACGTACATTATTTTTCTATTCCCCATCTATAGACAGATTACAGAGCATTCTGCGAAGGAGGATTTACGTACCAGACTTGGAAGATCCTCAACCAAAAGACTCAAGAATCACATTCAATCAATGGATTCAGGTTAGCTTCCGCATCTTATTAATATTCTTGATGATTTGACATGAATGATCCTGGGTGATGATGGTTTTCATCACAATTCTATTCTAGTAGAATAAGTTCAAGCTTGTGAGTTTAATTATAAACATTATAAAGTTCTCATATGTTATAATAAAAAGCAGAACATATGTTTAGAGAAATGGTTCAAATCAAATTGGTTTAAATTCAGATAGTGTAAAGCTCTCTATTGCTACAGTACAAAGCAAAAGTATGCTACAGTGTAAAACTCTTTATTGCTACAATGCTTTAAACCAAAACCAAAGTTCACAAACTGTTGGAATTAAAATATGAAACGCAGTGGAAGGAACAGATCGTTGATAAACAAAAATTTTCTGAAAACTTTGTTCATCAGGAATAGATATATAATTTTAATTAATAATTGAAAGCTTTAGGAATTTTACTAATCTTTTGAAGACTATCAAGGTATCCTAGCTTTCCTCTTTGACACCACGATCTTTCAATCCACGCCTCCACACTAATGGAAAGGCAAGTGGGTGTTAAACTGCAAATATGAATTTTTTTTCACACTTTTTTGAATCTGCTATGTACTCAACACATAAAATAGCAGACCTTTTTTTTTTTTAGAAAAAAACTCTAAGTTTTTCTCTCTAAGTATTTTGCAAAAGTTATGTGTATATAAAAAAAAACTCTTGAGATAATTGTTATCTCTTCCTTTTTATATCTAAGCCATTAGTAATTTTTCAATTGATTTTCAATTTAAAATAACCATCATATAAGATATATAAGGAAATGATATATTTTACTTTTTTTTCCTTTCCCTTTTTCATAAAAACAAATTGCCAAAAAAAAAACTTTTATCTATATATAGATATATATATATAAATTTTCGTAAACGTAAACTTACGTTTACTTTCCTCCTTTTTTTTTTATTTTAACGAATCACGTGAATCAACGTGATTCCTTGTATATATATATATATATTTATAAAGTAAAACGTGAAACGTAACTTTATGTTTCCTTTTACTTTTTTTTTATTGTTTTATAAAAATATATATATTAATATATTATAAAATCTTATATATATAAAAAGATTTGAATCAAAACCATATATATATATATGTATCTAAATTTAAAAATAAATCACATTTATTTAATAATTAATCAATTAATTAATTAACTAATGCTCAGTTAAATGTGACAATATCATATTACATTATGTGTCACAGAGAACATTTTTTTGTGTCACATTAATAATTCAAGTGTGAAATAATTAATTCAGAATTCAATAATTCCAAACCAAATATGTATAATTCATTCTATGCATAAATCCAATATAGTGTTATAGAGGGGGCATTGGGGACCTATGGACCTATAACCTAAGCTTCAATAAATTTGACAATTAATCAAACTCTTTAATTAATGTGTCAAATTTATTAGTTTCAGTGTTACTCTACTAAAAACCTGAAACTGAACTCTTGAGGTTATAGTAAAATTACTCAAAGAAAATTAGCAAGTAGTCCTTGAAATAATCATTACAATAAGTCAGTCCTCCATAAATAGTTCATAATAAGAGCTAGGTTCAATTTTCATTTACCTCTCTTATTATATCTTTATCCTTGAGCACCAATAATTCTCTAATGAATAGTTAATTAATAATCTTATTATGAACAAGTGTTCTACTGTTCAAACCTCGAATCATCACTCAAGAGAACTATTTTTCTAACTTCCATAGGGAAGGAATGGATTCCATATCTGTATAATGTTATTCCTTGCCACTTATTACATTATGTTTCCAAGATGCTAAGTTATGATTTATGCTAAAACAAATCTTACCAAGCAAATAAAAAAAAATAATGTCATAAACAAGAGTCTAATAAATACTCAGGATTAAGACTGTCAAATATTTGATCATCATAGTGATAAATTTGAATACTCTATTTGTAACGGATGATTATTAGGAATTCATAATTTATCTGGTCTAGTCTTATATAATCTCATATATAAAGTACCTCCAATCCAATGTCTTTACATTAATATTCTAGATAATGACTATTTCATTCTAAATGATATTAGACCGTACTTGTAATATTTAATTAAAGATCCCAAACTTTAATTAATTATTATGGACTATTTAGATTATTATCTATAAATTTTATCCCTAAGCATATAACACTTATATGATAAATTTATAGTCACACAACTAATCATGGAATTTTCTTGATGTTTATAAATGTATTCATAACACATATAAGTAACCAAAATAATTAAAAATGTCACTTTATTTATTTATTAACTATATTTACAATGTCACAGCTTTTAGGGCACCAAACCCAACAATCTCCCACTTACCCTAGAGCAGGTGAGACATGTCTCTAAGATCTAAGCCTTCCAAGTGTGCCTCGAAGCTCTTTGCAAGTAACGTCTTGGTGAAAGAGTCAACAAGGATGTTATTCGACGCTATCTTCAAAACTTTCACATCGCCTCAATGTACTATTTCTCTGATCATATGATATTTTCTCTCTATGTGCTTTCCTCTTTTGTGGATTCTTGGTTCTCTTAAATTTTTCACTGCACTACTATTATCACAATACAGTGTGAGTGGTTTATCCATGCTTGGAACTACTTCCAGATCATTTAAGAACTTACAGAGCTAAACAGCTTCTTTAGCTGCTTCACAAGCAGCCACATATTTAGCTTCCATAGTTGAATCAGTGATACAAGATTGTTTGATGCTTCTCCAAACTATGGCTCTACCGCCAAAAGTAAACACTGATCCAGACGTAGATTTATGTATATCTTTGTCTGATTGAAAATCAGAATCAGTGTATCCAATGGGAATCAAATTCTCACTGAAATATACTAGCATATAGTTTCTCGTTCTCCTAAGATACTTGAGAATATGTTTAACCGCTACCCAATGATCTAATCCTGGGTTGGATTGATACCGACTGACTATACCCACCGCATAGAAAATTTTAGGTCTTGTACACAACATGGCATACATTAGACTTCCCACTATAGATGCATAGGGTACTCGTCTCATGTTTTCTTCCTCTTGAGGTGTCTTTGGACACTGCTCTTTTGAAAGATAAACTCCATGACGTGTAGGTAAATTATATAAACTCCATGACGTGTAGGTAAATTACCTTTCTTGGAGTTTTGCATCAAAAATCTAAGAGCCACCTTATGATATATGATGCCTGAGACAGCGCCAACAGTTTGTTCTTGCGATCTCTTATGAGTTGGATTCTAAGAACATAACTTGCCTCTGCTAAATCTTTCATTTGAAATTAGTTGGCGAGCCATTTTTTTATATTAGATAATACGCCTACATCATTCCCAATGAGTAGGATATCATCTACATAAAGAACTAAGAAGACCACCTTCTTATCTTTGATGTACTTGTATACTTAAGGTTCATCAATATTTTGATCGAAACCTTAAGATTTGATCGCTTGATCAAATCTCAAGTTCCAAGATCTTGAAGCTTGCTTGAGTCCAAAGATGGACCTCTGCAACTTGCAAAGTTTTTGCTCTTGACCTTGACTACAAACCCTTCTGGTTGTACCATATAGATGCTTTCCTCAAGATAGCCATTCAAAAAGGCAGTCTTAACATCCATTTGCCATATCTCATAATCAAGACAAGCAGCAATGGATAAAAGAATCCGAATGCACTTAGGAATAGCTACAGGCGAGACAGTTTCTTCATAGTCAACTCCCTCCTTTTAGGTATAACCCTTTGCCACAAGCCTAGCTTTGAAAGTCTCAACTTTCCCATCCACTCTTCTTTTCTTCTTGTAGATCCACTTGTATCCTATGGGTTTTATCCCTTCAGGCAGGTTTATAAGTTCCTAAACTGAATTGGAGTACATGGACTCCATTTCAAGGTTCATAGCCTCCAGCCATTTCTCCTTCTTAGAATCTTCCATTGCATCACGATATGTCAATGGATAATCTTCACCATTATTAGAGATAGCAACATGTGCTTCTCCAATTTCCCTGTAGCGAGCATGTGGTCTCACAACCCTCCCACTACGTCGAGGCTGTATGACATTCTAATCTGGAGATGTGGTCTCCTCGTTTTGTCCTTCAATAATGATTGTCAGTTGCGGTATGATCTGATCAGATCAGAAAGTAACTCTTCAAGTACAACTTTGCTATGAGGTTTATAGTTTGTCATATAATCATTCTCTAAAAAAGTGGCATTTGTCGATACAAATACCTTCTTTTCTTATGGACTATAAAACAAACATCCCCTCGTTCCCTTTGGGTATCCCACAAACAAGCACACTTCAGAACGTGGTTCCAGATTCCTATTCTTTCCTTTCAAAACATATGCTGGACACCCCCATATATTGATATGTCGAATACTAGGTTTGCAACCATTCCATAACTCTAAAGGTGTTTTTGGAATAGGCTTAGATGTAACTATGT
This sequence comes from Artocarpus hirsutus, assembly GCA_946598075.1. NCBI lineage: Eukaryota > Viridiplantae > Streptophyta > Magnoliopsida > Rosales > Moraceae > Artocarpus > Artocarpus hirsutus. Next base: position 5,326 of record CAMOHE010055115.1, read on the forward strand.
TTAGAAGATATACTGTAGTCTATAATGTATTTCCCCAAAATGAAGTGGGTAATGATGAGTAGCTGAGCATGGATCTCACCATATCAAGCAATGTCCAATTTCTTCTCCCTGCAACACCATTTTGTTGTGGTGTTCCAAGTGCGGTGAGTTGTGATAGAATACCATGTTCTATCATATAGTCCTTGAATTTAGTATCAAGGTATTCCCCTCCTCGATCAAATCAAAGACTCTTCATCGTCTTCCCTAATTGCTTTTCAGCTTCCGCTTGGAATTCTTTGAACTTTCTAAAAGTTTTAGATTTCCTTTGCATTAGGTATATGTAACCATAAATGTGACGAAATATTCGTAACCACCACATGCTTGTACATTCAATGGACCACAAATGTCTGAATGTATTAGCTTAAGTGGTTCCTTGGTCGCCTTTTGTAGAGAAAGGCCTTTTAGTCATTTTTCCTTCAAGACAAGATTCACAAACTGGTAGAGAATTAACTTTTAGTTCTTTTAAAGGACCATCCTTTACTTGTCTGTTAATTCTATCAAGGTTAACATTACCTAATCTAAGGTGTCATCGGTATGTTTCATTATTAGAAGAAATCTTTTGCTTCTTGGGTTTTGGTTGTTCAACTTTGAACATTTGGGTATTGAGCAGTGATTTTTCATTGGGCCTTAAAGTGTAAAGCCCATTTTCCAAATGTGCAGAACAAATATTCAAACCATTTATAGAAATATTAACATAATTATTATTAAAAGAAACATTAAACATTTGTTCAAACAACCTAGAAACAGAAATCAAATTTCTGCGAAAACCAAGAATGTAATAAATATTGTCCAAAATTTAAAACTTATTTCTAAAATAAAGCTTAACAACTCTCACTGCTCTTACCGAAACAACCTCTTCTGTTCCCACTCTCATCGTTTGTTCCCCTTCGGCAAGCTCCCCTGAAGAACGAAACATTTGTAAGGAAGAACAAACATGGTTAGTTGCCCCTGAATCAATTATCCAAGGTGAAGTATCATCTTCCACTAAGCAAGTTTCTAAAACGAGTAAATCTTATTTACCGTTGTTCTTCTTTTCTTTGAGCTCCTAAAGATACTTCTTGTAGTTTCTCTTCCAGTGCCCAACTACGCCGAAGTGGAAACATTTTCCTTTAGGCTTCTTTTGGTTTGAGCTCTTTTTGTTGTTGTTTCTTTTGTTCTTTTTAGGTTGTCCTCCATTCTTAGACCTACCACTTCCTTCAGTCCTCTTTCTTTTCTTATTCTTTTGAGCCGAAGAGGAGAGTTGAGCTTTTGCAATATTTGCCTTATCTTCTTTAGTCTTTTCTTTCGAAATAGACTCGAAGGTTTGGAGCTCATTAAGCAACTCAGTCATATTATATTTCAGCTTGTTCATGAAATAGTTGCTTTTGGACTAAAGGAACGCAGGGGAGAGGGTTTCCAAAATCATCCCCACCTGTGTGGCTTCATCTATCATAGCCTCATTCACCTCGGCCTCATGGAGATAGTTAACCATCTTGAGAACATGTTCTCTGACCAAGATGCCTGCCTTCATTTTGGCATTCATTACCGCCTTGACAGCTTCATGGCGTGCCTTGTCAGAAGGCTTGCAAACATATCTTGCAAAGTCTGCATTATCTCATAAGCAGTTTCCATGCTTTCGTGCTTCATCCTAAGCACGTCAGACATGCCAGCCAAAAGAAAACAACGGGCCTTGTTGTTTGCCTGGATACAATGACCATATGCTTCTCGTACATTACAAGGAGCATTGGCAGCAGGCGATGGAGGACATTCCTCTATCAGAACAAACTTGTAATTTTCACAAATTAGTACAATGCTCATGTTACTCTTCCACTTGATAAAATTATCTCCGGTTAATTTTTCATTTTGAGAGAATAATGATGATTGGATTAGACATTGTTGCTGTAATAAATAAATAAAATAACATAAATTAAATAGTTGCATAAACATCATAAATATATGTTTTGGAATAGTAAACATGATGCATGATGCATATGGAAAAACACAAAAATATTTTTATTATTCAATTTTAATAAATAAAGTGCCGCCGTAAGGTAGGTCAAATTAATTATGAATTGAATTGAGACATTCTCAATTAATAAATATATTCAAAATATCTCATATTTTCTATATTTATTAATAACTGTTTATATTTGGTCAAGATGTAATTAACAATTTAATTATATCCTTATGAGTATGACCCACTATTTCAGATTTTAACAACTTAACTCAAAATTGCCACAATAGGGTAGGTCAATTTTGAAATACATTGTAGAATCCAATCTCTTGGAAGCCAACCTATTGATTTAAATGGACACCCTCCGTAGGGAGGACGAAATCAAAGCATTGCAAGGCGCCACCTAAATCTCATGGTGTTGTACTAATAGTGGAGACCGTAGGTTATATTGTCATATTACCTTCTCCCACTCATTATTTTAAAAGATGTGTTTTATCTTATAAAACATCATATGTTTCATAACTCTAGTAAATAAAAACAATTTTAATTAGTAGGTTATATTATGTGTTAATAGAATCCCATTCTATTTACATTTAAATAAATTACCAGATTTTCTAAAAAAATCTAAATTTATTATGAATTGTCTAAGTTACCCAATATTAAACAATTTAAAATTAGATAACTTAGAATTAATGTGAATTTTACCAAGTCTTAACTATTAAAACAAAATTCACATTATTTGGTCGATTAATAAATTAAGATTATATAAAACCAACCAAATTAATTTAATCTCATTAAATTAATACTAACACATATTAAATCATTTTATAAACACCTTTATAAAAAAAAATAATATGCATGTGTATGCATGTCATGTTACAATAACTATAAGTGGGCACTTTTCTAGATGACATGTTATAATGTATGAACATGTTATCACAATCATCACATGAAAATAAATAATAGATTTTTGACCGAGTCTTTTTGGATGATTAAAATTACAACCCATAAAAAATAAGAGAAAAAAAATTACAGGGGTTTTCTTGTAATTTATGCATAATTCCCGGCTCCAATTTTGCATTCTTCATTAGGTGGTTTATTGTGTAACAATCTGTTGGGTTACCTTTGAAATGTGATAGGCCCAAAGTTCTCAACTAGTCCAAAAGATCCAATGAACTTCTTTTTCTTCATCGCTCCATGTGTAGCAGGTGAAGGAGAGGAGAAAAAAAATTGAAAAGAAATAATAATAATAACAATAAATTACAAAAAAGCCTATACCCCTTTATAGGTTTAGACATACTTGATCTAATCAAACTTAAAATAAAATTTTCAATCTAAAAGGACCATATAATTAATGACCAAAAATCCATTCATTAAACAACCATTCGTCACATGAATAAAAATAACAAAGATGCAAAGTGCCCACAAACATGCATAAAAAAAACATGATATTATCACAATAAAATCATGTTAATTAAAATTATATATGCTATAACCTGCTCTGATACCATTTGTCAGAATTAAAATATGAAACACAGTGGAAGGAACAGATCGTTGACAAACAAAAATTTTCTAAAAACTTTATTTATCCGAAATAGATATATAATTTTAATTATTAAATTTAATTATTAAGTGTGCCCGTGTTATTTTTGTCATTGATTTTATTCATTTGAAGATTTTATTGCATTAGTTATATTTAAAATTTGATTTTTGGTTTTAGAATACCAAATGACATTTTATCCCATATTTTCTCCATATTTACAAAAAATGCCCTTGGGGCTTTTCTTTTTCTTTTCCCTTTCCTTTTTCTTTTCGTTTTTCACACTCTCTCTCTCTTTCTTCCTCTCTTGCTCAACCCGCTCTCTCTCTTTTTTTCTCTCAAGAAAATTTTGATTTCAAGCATTCTCACGGATTTGAGCAAGGATTGAAGTTCAAATTATCAAGTTTTTAATCCAAAAACGCCATTAAAGGTTTGTTTTTTCTTTTTCTTAAAATATCAAAGTTTTATATTCAATTTTTAAAATTTTCTTTGATTATTGAGTCTAAAATTTATTGAGCTAAGATAAGTTTTAATCTAAGCTTATAGGACTCGTTTTACTATGAATCTAAGCTTCATTTGAACAAAAATTTATTTAATCAAGTTTTTACATTTTTCTTAGATTTTCAAATCCATTGTGAAATTGAGTTTAAATTTGGAGAAAATGGTTTAAATTTGTTCTATTATGTTTTTCTAAGCTTTCTATATGATTTTCATGATCTAGAAATTGAAAAACAAGTTTTAAATTTAGATTTTTGAGCTTGGGGAGGTCGAGACTCGAAGTCTTAGGTCCCTAGATTTTTCCTATTCGACAAGCCAAACTTGATCTTCGGCATGACAGATTCAAGAAGTTCAGTAGGTCGGATTCATATCTTCGACAAGGTGAACTCTAGCAGTTTGGCAGGTCGGTCTGAATGTTCGAAAGGCCGAAATGTGCAGGTTCAATTGGCCAAACCAGGATGTTCGACATGCCAACTGTGGACTTGAGAAATTGTATTTTTCTTTTGACTTTGAATGTTTAATGATTCTAAAATGTTTCAAAAAGGATTAAGATTTTGGGTTATAATTATTTTGAGTCAAAAGGCACACTGATAATTAAACTGACATAATGATATTTGTTAAATATGATTTTTGGTTTTAAATATAATTTTTAAGGTTTTGAACTTATATGGAGCATACCTTGAATTTATTTGGAGCTTACGTTATTGGATTTCAAATAAGGTAGAATATTACTATCCCTTTCTTTGGTAGCTCTTTTTAAATTGTTTTGGCCACAATTTATTTCTTAAATGTTTCCTTTTAAGAATGATTTTTGTCCTTGATTTAGAAGAATTATATTTTGATATTCTTTCCAAATTCTAAAATCCGTATGGTGATATTTTTCAAGTTTCATTCGGTAAGTATGTATTGATTTTTGTTATGATCTTGAGATTAGATTATAAATGTTATTTTTACCTATAATTGTTATTTTTAAATAAATTGATTTTAACTAATTTTCCTATTGAGCCTTCCGCTTACGTTTTCCTGTTTTTAAAATCCCCCTTCTAGGTTTAAAGAGGAAGGATGGTCCTAGGATTGAAACCTAGCTCTTTGGATAGAAATAGTATTTACTCGAAACTGTGGTATGATACGTGCACTATACGACTAGTCCTGATGTCGTTGTTTATATTAAATGCATACTTTCATATATTCTGTAAATGTTGATTCACAGTGATTTCATTATTATTGTAATTCGTATTTTATGATGTCATTTTCATTTTTATGAGTCCCACCACTTGTTTAATTTCAAGGACGATGATTTACAATGATTTTCAATGATTTTATATTATTAATATCATGATTTACTATTTATCTACCTACTCACCTTCGTGGTAAGCATCCACATGATGGTGAATGAGAATAAGCTATCGGCCCCACCTTCGTGGCATTCATGTGATGGTGACTGTCGAAGAGATTATTTATTTTCGATGATGTTTATTTACTTACTACTTTATTTATTTTCCTTTCTCTTCATTTCCTTTGCTTTATTCATCTTATTTACTCTATTTTTATCCTCTTTACCTAAAACTACTAACCCCTTACCCCAGGGAGTCATAGTAACAGAGCGAATTTTCCAGAAATCTGCACTTTAAATTCTTCCCATTCATGTTGCTGCTCTTCTGGTCCTATCCTAATCCACCATTCCAGTGCCTCCCCTTCAACCACCCCAAGGCTAGTGGGACCCGTAGATGTGGTGGAGTATGGCAAGTCTCAAAGATCATCTCCCAATCATGAAACCACTCAGTCAATGCCGTCGACCTTCTACTACCATAATAGTGTAGGGGTGTCATCTCCCAAAAGGTAATGCTCGCTCTTCGGTCTGCCTTCACATTGTGATTATTATGCGGCTCTGCCATGTACTATATTCATTTTAATTAATATTCTATTCTCACATAGAATCATACTTTAATATTTCTATAATAAAAATTAAACTATCATCCTTGAGCTATTGCAGCAGAGCATGCGGCAATGTGTAGTTGGGCGATAGGATTTTGCCCTGATACTAATTGTCACAACCTACCTTTATGGGGCTATGTTTTATCATTTTCTTTACTTACGTATTAATGAAAATCTGAGAAATATTATTTTATTTTTTATTTTTTTAAATTTCACACATACATACTTAAACGTCATTTGTAATTATATACATATATACACAAAAGCAAACTTTCTTTTTATCGCATAATATGTATAACATGTTTCAAAAGAAGTTTTATCTTACTTAATCATATTACAGCTTTTATACAACATGTTACAAAATAATTTAAAATACATAACAGTGGAAACATGTCTGTGGTGGTATCTATACATAGTTCTACACATTGCTCATTTTCCACCACCACCAACTCATTAGTGAAGTTACTCTGACCTTTTAGAAGGTATAACTACAGCATGAATTACCAAGTGAGCTTGTGCTCAGTAGGTCCCAATTTAGCCCACATGCAACATTTTCTAATGTGTATGATGCACTTATGCTTTCTTATGAACATTTCTTATCCTTATCATGTCTTATCTTTAACTAGAGCCCAAGAGTTCGTGCCATATGCGCACGTAGTCTTCATGACACTAAGGCCATATCATAATCTTAAACTCCCCTTGAGTCAGGAGCTGGTATGACATTTTTCTCTATTTCTGATGATGTACTTACCAATCTAATTATTATGGTTATCATACCATACATGAGGTCATATGCTCATATTAAGTTTAAAGTCATGAATACTCTTCTAATAGAATGGTATGCATAGGTACATGTTTTTATATACTCACAAGTTCACACATTAATATACACACAGGTACACATATTGATATGCACATAGGTACACAATGTGATATACGCGCATGTACATAAATATACATATATATATATATATCACATGCAATACCCACCACTCCATACTATAGGTGGGCTGAGTACTTACTTGTATAGAGGGCTCTATGAACTAACCTCTATTCCCTTTCCTAATCTTCTAATATCCTGTTTGGCCAATTACAATGCTATCAACTGAATTTTTTACTATTTCATCTATATGTCAATACAAAACGATCATTAATTAATAGATCAGGTTGCATAACCGTATGCAACTCCAATAATCACAGATTCTCTACATGTTTTATTGTGGTGTGTGGCGCGGGCCCCACCTCAAGCCTCCATAGGACCCACCTTATGGCGCCCTCAGACTTATTGGTAGACCACCTTATTGGTAGACCATTCCTGTGCCATCCCACGCATCCGTATTGTCTCCTCTAGGGCCCTCTGGCCCCTTAGGGTTTTCTTTCACGTCCCTCGAGTTCAAACCTCAAACCTCCCTTAAGAGGTTCTTATTTCCTTCTTGAGTACCAATTAACGAAGGGCAAAAATCTTTTTAATGATCCTCTTTTTTTTCTGTTTCGAACGTTTTGGAATTGTTTGGGACACTTGTAGCAAAAATAACAATTTCGCCCTCGGAGGGCCTTTTAAATTTCTTAAACCTATTTTTGCTATTTTAACAAAAATTGTTGCTTACTAGCTTTAAAACAATAACCTAGGGTATCGGGTTTCTTATTTTACATTAATGCCCCAGTTTAATAAAACTTTACAATTTTGTGCCTTATTTGAAAATTTCGACGATTTTGTCCCTAGGACTAAAAATAATCTCTTTAAACCATAATTTTCTATTTTCCATTAGGATCATATTTGCTCAAAAAACCATACCCAAAATCCTTTTGCAAAATGACGTCTTTGCCCTTTGAAAATTTTTTTCAATTTTAACAAATTTTGTAAAATCATAACTCATAAACGGAAGCAATTTTTGGCAAACTGTCTACGATTTGTAAAAGTTTTGTCAAGATCTACAACATTCATGTTTTAACTTTTTTGAAATTCCCACTATACAGGGGAGTTTTTGGTCATTTTTCAAAACCTATTGAGAATAACATTTTCTTTGCAATTTAACCTTGGGTCGTTTTTAAAATACTCAACTTTAAAATAGCATTTTGGCCACTGTTTATGTAGTTTCATTACCTTCTCAAACCATTTTCATGCTAGATCACCATTCTTTTCAAAACTAACATCAAAATTACAAAACCATCCCATTTTTGCATAAACGCACAATACCTTAATTTCAACAACAACACCATGTCATAAACCATATACTCGAGAGATTTAGCCACAAATTTGCTTGAATAGCCACATTCCTTAAAAAAAATCAAAATCCAAAAATAAAACCAAATAAACTTTAGATTTGAGAAGTTAAACTTACCAAGGGAAGAATTGATGTTCTTAGCCTTCCAAGGGCTTCTTTGAAATCTTTCCTAGGCATGTTTTACATAAAAGATATTCTTGTAAAAATTCCCTACTTATCCCATGAAAACCCTAAGAAAATTCAAGAAAAAGTTTGGATTTCTTACCTTGAAAATTTTACAAAACCTTAATCTTGATGCTTGAAACTTAGTGGGGATAATTTTGAAAGAAATTTGGGCTTGGAAAATTTTTTGAAAGGGGACTTCTATGACTACCAAACTTGGAGAAAGAAAAAATGAGAAAAACTTATTTCTTAAGCCTTTAATTAAGGCTTATCTGCTAGCTTTTTTAAAAAACTGGTAAGTCACCAAGTAATCAAGTGGGTTACTAGGTGGCTAACCATGATTGGGCCACATCTCAAGCTTTGGTGGCCCAATCCCAATTTGTTGAGTGTCCACTTAGTGGACCTCAAAACTTTGCACTGTATAATTTTTCACCACGTAGTATTTTTCTTATACTATTGTGCTAAAACTGGTACAAAATGTATTCTTAGACTATATAAAATATCCCACTTGCCTTTGGCTTACTTTCGGAATCCAAACATAATATTCCTTATATCTATGTTTTTACTTAGTGGTATTCTTATACTGCATCATACCCCAATTTTTTTCAATGTTCTAGGGTTTTAGCAGACTCTATCTTATTTATACCTTAATTGCCCATCCATTTATATCACAATTCTATAACTAATTGTGATATAAAATTCATTTCATGGATATTATTTACGAATTTCTGAGTAATTAAACTTACAAATTCTGTATTTGACAATATCCAACATTGCATCGAGTCCACAGTGGAATTTCCTATTGATACTTCTCATTTGTACATTATCGTAATTTTTACAAAAAGTACAATTTTTAAGGGTAAATTTATTAATTAAACCTATTTAAATATGAAATTTTATTAATGAATTTTCTTTGGTCATTACAGTAGTGGTCTAGACCGAATTTCGAGACCTGCCCTTGATGCCACACATTGCACGACCTGATCTTTATGTGGCATCATGCACTTAAAACTCAACCAAACATGGATATTAGATCGTTTGGTGTTTGAAAACCAATTAATCATTTTATTTCACTTGGTATGTTAATATTGAGATTTCTGTATACATTTGTTATTATTTAATCAATATGTACATATCCAAAACGTTTGAAAATATTTCTATGCTATTCAATTCTTAAAAACATTTTAAGAACATGAGATGTGGTAAAAACACTATTTGAAATCATGGCTGTCAAAGAAGGGGGCGTAGAGTCCTATCTCGATCTCTAATATTGAGCACGTCCACCTTGTAAATCCTGTCTTGCTAAACGTCAACGACAAGGGGCAACAAGAAACCTTAGATGTAAACTCAATTCATTAATGTCAAAATCAAGAAACCTTAGATGTAAACTCAATTCGTTAATGTCAAAATTTAGATATGTCAAAATTTAGATATATTATATTAGTATGCCATCTAATGGTTTCTTAGTATTCCTTTTCTAATTAAAATTCTTATTTTTTTTACATAATAATTAAACATACTTTAAAACACACCAACAATAGTTTTTAATTAGTAAAATAAGTGAAAACGCACTTAGAATTTAATTTGGAACAAAAAGGGTAATGGCTCGAAACTGGGCTCCCTGGTGTAGACTGGCCGATCCAGGTATACTATCTATGCTCAACCATGTGTCTCGTGGTGGCGAGGTCAACTGCATTACGCTAACTATGGCCAATTGTAGCGTCACAACCAAGGGTGCTATATTTTGAGCTCTCGAACTCAAATCGAATTCAAATCTTTTCAAACCAATTCTAATGCTTCTAAAACATGTTGTAACATTTCTAAATCATCATATGAACCATTTAAACTTAGTTTTTCCCATATGTAGCTCAAATTTATCATTATTCATGCATTTTTCACATTTATCCTAAAAATGAACAAAATAAATGTAAAAACAACTTTAATCCATTTTTAGTTCGAATACAACTTTAATCCATTTAAGGTTTAGCCACAAAATAAATGGTTGGTTCCTGCCCTTGGTTGCATGTGTTTTGTGGCTAGTTTTGAGTTTTCTTTAGAGCAGTTATGGAGAGGGAGAGTTAGAGTTAGAGGGAGTAACATGAAGGGACAGAATGAAAGAAAGAAGGGTGCTTCTTCGAATCCAATGGGGAGTCTGAATAGATTCCAAGCCTTTCTAATTCAGAGAATTGTGAGTATGTTCAAAACAAAACCATGTTTAGCACATGGTTTATGGAGGGGAGTCTCAAGGTCTGAGATACACATGAGAGGTGTCTGAGAATGTTAGGAACTTGTTAGGAATTCTACCATTTGTTATTCTTCTTTTTTTTAATTAAGAATTAATTTTGAAAATAAAATAATATACCATAAATTTATTTTAAAACAATTTAATAATTGTTGAAAATAAATTAAAGCAAAGAAAATTGATAAAATGCAATAAACTAGAAATATCTCAAACTGATTAATTAGAGATTGAATTTTAATTAGGCACACTAATTACATGTAGAGCCCAAACTTTCCATTCCAAATGATGATGACGATATATTTAAGCAAACTCCTTTGGTAGTACACTACTACCCATCTATAATCGAGAAAGATTGGGAAGCATGTGTTTGGTATTGACGTTCCGATGAATTCCAACAACTATCGACAAAAGCAAAAAAAAAATAGCACAAAATGAATATGGCTCTATGGTTGGTAGATACAGATATCAAGTGCTTAAGCAATCATTGTTATGTTATTATTTCATGGTTATGACATATATCAATGAATCTATCATTAATATTTTACTAACATGGAAAAATACAGTTAGCTGAGATAGGTATATGTGTTGGAAAAAGAGTACGCAGTAGAATTTTAAAATTTTTATACTAGAGTAATTTCCAAAACATAAGTTTGACACACTATATGCATAAAATAACTAGATCTTGCTAACCTCGTAAATGCAAAAAAGCTCCCATAATCCATGAAGAGAAGTAACATTCCAGAAGAGCTTCAACCAAATAGTTTTCTTTTCTATTCTCTATCAACGATCAAAGTGTGTGTGGGTGCATATCGTTCAGCCTTTCCCCGGTGACTCTCCTTCCAACCAATTGAGGAAAAAACCTAAAGCTAGTGTTCATGGTTTGTAAACAAGAGCTATCAGGGAGTTTCAGAGTCTCACCAGTAAAGCCTCACTCTAAATCTCTCAATTGATCTAAATAACAATGAGTCTCACTCCCCTTTATATAGGGGTTAAGCCTACAAGTCAGTCCTTATCAAATAAAGCCTCAAAAACTCAAATCAAAATCAAATTCAGTTCAATATCTTATAAAATCTATGTGAAAACATGTGAATTATTTATGGCTCGGTCGTTAGGCCGAACTGCTAGATCGGCCTGCCAAACTTGCTCCATCAGCAGGCCAAACTTAAAGATCAACCATCCAAACCTTTGATAAATGATCATTGTGAATCTTTATCTTCCACTTGAGATTCTTAGGATAGAGCCTCAGTTTTAATTCAAATAACCCAATAGAGAAGTTATCTGATTAAAACAGTTATATATAAATAATCTTTAGGAAAATAAATATTCCTATCAATCCAACAAGTTTATCTTGAATTAATTTATTCACATTAATCTAACAAATAAACAAACATTAATTATTCAATCCTAATAATTCAGCAATTTTATCTTGAAATAATTTTCACAAAATTAATTTAATCGATAAACAGACATGAATTATTTGATTTTATCAAATTTTTAGCCAATCTGATAATATGACACAAGTCACCAATTATTGGAAAAGCACGCCGTATCGTTATAGGATTTTTTATGAGCTAGCACAAGGGACATGATAGACCTATAAGTTCAAGTTCTCGATAATTATGAAACGCAATATCCCATATATACATTTCATAATTATCAACTCTAATGCTACTCCACTAAAAGCTTAGAGTTGCACTCGCAAACTATATAGAATTACAAAACCCGTATAGCTATGTTTCCATGACTTATCATAATGTATCATATCTCCATAGGATTATCCATAATTGGCTTAAGGATATATTTTGTCTTACCTTTTCGATTATTTTTATCTTACATTCCATTATCTTACCATTGGAAAACTTACCATCCACAGATGGTATACTATTCAGTTATACCTATGTATCCAAATGGTTGAGAGCTACATATAAGAGGATATCAACTACTCCTAAAAAGGAGCTATGGATTTCATATTTATGAATAACATGTCTACGCTATCAAGAGTCATGCCTCCAACGTACCGACATGCTTACCACTATTAAAATGTGGATGACACTATTTGATACATCAAAGACACAAGTCAAGACAATGGGCTCACTATTCATCTTAGGATTAAGATACAATATATATGATTGTCTAAAGTGAATTGATTTGCTGAGACAGAATTATTAATCCAAATCAACTCACATTATGTCCCGATCCAAGACATCATTACCTATGATAATGTGCCAATGTTTTTATTCACAGAGTCTAGCTTCAATGGTCAAGACAAACCATCTCCCATTGGGGATATAGATAGCATAACAATCTTTGCATGAATAAAGTGCCTAACTTTATTCCCTCGATTACGGATCTTATTATTAGATCGTCACCATAAGAATCGTGTCTTCTACATAATCTATCCATCATATATCCAATTCTTAAAGATTTAGACTGACAATCTCAGACTTTTGTTTGTTTAACATACATTCAATGAATATGAATGTAAAGATGACAAGATTTGGTATATACATAATAAAAAAATTCTTTATTAATAAAAATGTCTCAAAAAACATATTACCTTTTTACTCGTTAGGGCATACATGTCTAACAATTTCTCACTTGCACTAAGTGAGTAAATATGACAAATCTGACATCCCCATAGCTTCCACATGCCTCTCAAAGACTCTCCTAGTAAGTGTCTTCATGAATGGATTAGCAAAATTATCCTCTGATGTGATTTTGCACACAGCCACATGCCCGCCTTCAACGAAGGCCTTTATCACATAATACTATCAATAAACATGCTTACTCTTCTTATGAAATCTTGGTTCCATAGCATTAGCTACCATCGCACCATTATCATAGTACAATGATGCTATTTTTCCATACTGAGAACTACCTCAAGATCCCCAAGAAACTTGCAGAGCTACATTGCTTCTTTTGAAACATCACTAACTGCCACATACTTGGCCTCCATTGTTGAATCCGAAGTGCAATCTTGCTTCACACTTCTCCAACTGATGGCACCACCATCCAGAGTAAACACAAAACTTGAAGTCGATCTTTTAGAATTCAGACAGGATTCAAAATCTGAGTCAATGTATCCTAGAGGAGTTAAGTCTTCTTCAAATTCACAAGCATATACCTTCGAGTTCTTCTCAGGTATTTAAAAATATGCTTGACCGCAACCCAATGGTTTGATCCTAGATCTGCCTGAAATTGACTTACAATCCTGACTGTATAACAAATATCCAGTCGTGTACAAAGCATGGCATGCCTAAGACTACCCACTGACGAAGCATAGGGCACCTTTTTCATGAATTCTCTTTCTTTCTTAGACTTTGGAGAGTCTTTCTTAGAAAGAGTAATTCTAGACCTAGATGGTTGCCCACCTTTCTTAGAATCTTGTATTGCAAACCTCTTGAGAATCTTATCTATGTAGCCCACTTGGGATAAAGCTATCATTTTGTTCTTCCTATCCCAAAAGATCTATACACCGAGAATAAAACTAGCCTCACTCAAGTCCTTTATGTCAAACTGCTTGGTCAACCATAGTTTGATTGATGACAACACCCCAACTTCACTGCTAATTAGCAGACTGTCATCTATATAGAGCAAAAAAAAAATCACCTTCCCCATCTTTAATGTGTTTGTACACACATGGTTCATCCCATTTTGTATGAACTCATAAGTCTTGATCACTTAATCAAATCTTATGTTCCAAGAATAGGAAGCCTACTTAAGTCCATATATTGACTTCAGCAGCTTATAAACCTCACCCTCCTGACCCTTGACCTTGAACCCGTCTGGTTGTTCCATATAAATGGGCTCATCAAGATAGCCATTTAGAAAGGCCATCCTAACATCCATGTGCCAAATCTTGTAGTCGAGTGTGACAACTATGGACAAGAGAATCCAGATAGACTTAAGCATGGCTACAGGCGAAAAGGTTTCCTTATAATCGATTCTTTCCTTTTGTGTGTATCCCTTAGCTACTAGCCTAGCCTTAAAGGTTTCAACCCATCCATCCACTCCTCTCTTCCTCTTGTAGATCAACTTACACCCTAGAGGTTTTACCCCTTTGTGAAGATCCACAAGCTTCTAGACCTGATTAGTCTCTATAGACTTCATCTATGTGTTCATGGCCTCTATCTAGAGTTTTGAATCAACATCCTACAAAGCCTCTACATAAATGTAAGGATACCTATTATGTTCATTTGGTTCAGCCAAGTAGGCCTCACTATTGAACATATACCTCTCAGATTGACGTCTGATACTCTTACTACGCTAAAGCCCCTTAGGTTGTTGTTCAGGTTCGTTTGGTTTTTCTATACTAATTGGAGTGGTTTCCACTAGAGCCCCCAGAGTGATTGGATCACTCTTCAACTTCTTGACCACCACTTTGCTTCAAAGCTTAAAGTCGTCCATGTAACTTTCCTCAAGGAAAGTTGCATTAGTTGAAACCACGACTTTATTTTTCCTTTGGGTTATAATAATGTCCCCCTTTATTCCCTTTTGGATATTCTACAAACACATAAACTTTCGAACGTGCTTCCAACTTATTTGCATCCCTAAACAAGACATGAGCCAGACATCCCCATATGCGAATATGGTTCAAGGATGTCTTCCTACCCATCTGCAACTCATGAGGAGTTTTAGGAACTGATTTTGAAGGCATTTTGTTTAAAAGATAACATGCGGTTTGTAATGCATATTCCCAAATTGATAAAGGCAATGATGAATAGCTCATCATAAACCTAACCATGTCCAATAAAGTCCTATCCTTCTGTCCGCTACGCCATTCTACTAAGGAGTGCCCGGCGTTGTCAAATGGAATAAAATCCTGTTAGAAAAATAGTACACAGCAAAATTTTTAAAAATTTTATATCAGAGTATTTTCCTAAACACAAGTTTGATGTACTATATGCATGAATTAACCAGATCTTACTAACCTTATAATGCTAAAGAACTCTCATAGTTCGTGAAGAAAAGTAACGTTCTAGAAAAGCCTCAATCAACTGGTCTTCTTTGCTATTCTCTATCCACAATCGGAGTGAGTGTGGGCTCACACATACAGCTCTTCCTTCAAATGACTCTCCTTCCAACCAATTGAGAGAACCCAAAGCTAGTGTTCGTGATTTGTAAACAAGAGCTTTTAGGGAGTTTCAGAATCTCACCAGTAGAGTTTTATCTTAATCTCTCAATTGATCTAAATAACTTATGAGACTCACTCCCTATTTATAGAGGCTGGGTCTAGGGTTAGTCCTTGTCAGATAAGGTCTTAAAAATTCAAATTAGAATCAAATTTGGATCAATATCTAATGAAACGTGTGAAAACATGTGATTTTTTTATCACGCATAGGCAGGCCGATCTGCCTAACTGGCAGGCCAAACTTGCCCCATCGACAGGCCGAACTTGAGGATCGGCATGCCAAACTATCAAAAAAATCTCAGCGAATCTTTTATTTTCTATCTTAGATTCTATAGGATAAAGCTCAGTTTTAATTCAAATAACCCAATAGAGAAGTTATCTAATTAAAACAACTTTATCTAGATAATCTTTAGGAAAATAAATAGATTCTTAATAATTCTACAAGTTTATCTTGATTTAATTTATCTGAAATTAAATCAACTAATAAGCAGACAAGAATTTTTCGATCCTAATAATTCAACAAGTTTATCTTGAATTAATTTTGTCACAATATTAATTCAACAGATAAACAGACATAAATTATTTGATTCTTCTAAATTTCAACCAATCTAATAAATCTGACATAAGTTACCAGTTATTGGAAAAGCATGTCGTATCGTTACAGGATTTTGTGAGCTAGCAAAAGGGACCAAATGGACCTACATAGTTTAAGCTTCCGATAATTATGAAACCCAATATCCCATATATACATTTCAAAATTATCAATTCCAATGCTACTTCACTAAAATCTTGGAGCTACACTCTCGAACTATATAGAATTACGAAGCCCGTATAGCTAAGTCTCCATGACATTATTGGCTCCAAGGTTTCACAAAGCTATTTTGATATTCTTTTGATGATAACAAATACAATTTTAATTATATGTGCAAAATACATTTTAATCTAATAATCATCTTAAGTGTCGCAAAGCTTACATTTCAAGAAATCAAGTGAAGGTAGTTCAAGAAAGCTTGTGGAACTAAACTTTTGAAAGGGAACTCACACAGATTTGAAGATTACAAGTTCTTATTTAGATTTTATTTAGTTCAAAAGTGTAAGTGAGCAATTCTCAAATTGAATTATCTAAATAAAGCTTAAGAGCACACACTCACGTTGCATTCATCATGCATACTTGTATTTGATATTGTTTTGAATTGGAATTGCATGAGATAATTTGACTAAAATTGTTTTAAAAGTATTGTGTAAAACAGGTTTCTTGGGCAATTTTTGGCCTAAGGTAGATCAGCTTGCCGACCAGACGTGGTCGGCCTGTCGAAGTTGATCAACCTGTCGAAAGCCCTACTTTGGCTTACCTATCTAGGTTCTTTTAACCCCTCGTCTACAGAGGCTCTGGCGTCGTACCGAAGGTATCTTCGGCCTATCGGAGTTTCAAAGTTCAGCCTACCGAATGCCCTACTTTGGCTTGCCAATCTAAGGGTTATATGAATTCTTCCTATAGAGGTTCTGTCGGCCTGTCGAGGGTTTGGTTTTGGCCTGTCGATGGTTCAAAGTTTAACCTGCCAAACTATGAGCCGGCCTACAGATCCGGTGACTGTTGAGAACTTGTTTTTTAGAGCCTCAAACTTCGGCCTGCCGAACTTAGCTTTCGGCCTACCGAACTGTCTGTAACAGCTTTTTTTTTACCATTGGAGCTCTAATTGCAACGGCTAATTTGACTCAAAATTGATGTTTTCAGATGTTTCTAAGCACTAGGGAGCTATAAACACCCATCCATTCAATGTGCAATAAATGATGAAGGAAGTGAAATTTGACATTATTTTACATTGTTCTTCTCAAGCATTCATTACACACACATTCTCTTGAGCTAAACTTGTTTCATATTCATCTTGAGAATTACTCACACCTCCAAACACGTACCACAATTGTATTTTTCATTTCTTTTGTTTTGGAGTGTATATTTTGTGAGTGTACCAAAATTACAGCCACATTATTTACATTGTTGGGTTTCCAAAGCCTTGTAAATTTAGGGAATTTTTGGTTAGACAATCTCTGGGAAAATTGTCACTTTGTAAGAAGGTGTGGTGAGCCTTAGGTTGAGTAAGTCACCGGTTGTATAAAGGTGTGATCATGCCAAAAAGACAGTCTAATAGTGCAAGAGGTCAAACAAAGGAGTTTAGCTTGGCGACAGTGGACGTAGGCATATTTGCCGAACCACAATAAATAGCGTTTGTATTTCTTCTCCTCACTCTTTACTTAATCGCTATTTATTTGTTGCTTGATTGTGCTTATATTATCTTTTTCTCATATTTACTTCTTAAGCATGTTACTTTAGAAATTTCCAATAATTGTAAAAGTTTTTGAAAACCTGATTCACCCCCCCTCTTGCGTAGTTATTCTTGGGCTAACAATTGGTATCAGAGTGGGAAGCTCGTTTTAATTTTTCAAAAAGATTTTACAATCTTAAGCATGGCTACCCAAGGAGTAGAAGGTCAATCCACAAATAGACCACCATTTTTAAATGGCATCGACTGCAATTATTGAAAAACTAGAATGTCCATTTATCTACAATTGGTTGATTTTGATCTTTTGGATGTAGTTGAAAACGGTCCTTTTCGACCTATGAAAGAGGTAGAAAAAGGTCTAGTCCCTAAAGAATGTAAAGAGTACAACGATGAGGATAAAAAGAGAATTTCTTTAAATGCTAAAGCTGCAAACACTTTATATTATACTCTTGATAGAAATGAGTTTAATACAATCATATCTTGCACCATGAAACAAGAAATTTAGTGCATTCTTGAAGTGGTTCATGAAGGAACGAACCAAGTCAAGGAGACTAAAATTAATTTTCTTCTTCATGATTATGAAATGTTTAGAATGAAGGATCATGAATCTATTACCGATATGTATACTCGATTTACTGATATCATTAACGGTTTGAAATCCCTTGGTAGGAACTTCACCACAAGCGAATTAGTGAGGAAACTAGTTCGTTCACTACCACCTTCTTGGCACGTGAAGAAGACAACACTAGAAGAAGCCAAGGACTTCTCAACATTGCCAATCAAAGAATTGATAGGATCACTCATGACGCATGAGATCACAAGGAAACAAAACCAACGAGAAGAAGAAGATGATAAAAGAAAGAAACGAATTGCTCTAAAGCCTTCTTGATGAAGAAGATGAAGAGGAAGACAGTCTCAATTCAAAGGACCTTGAAGAATTAGCAATGATTACCTAAAGATACAAAAAGCTCCATCGTAAGATCAATCGTGGAAAAGGTATGAAAAAGAAGAATAATAGAGGTGAGAAATCTAAAGATGATATCATTTGTTTTGATTGTAAGAAACCTGGTCATATAAGACCTGATTGTCCTTTAAGAAAGAAAGTAGGTAAAAAGGAGTCAAAGAAGGCACTACAACTACATGGGATGAACTAGAATCCGAGGACTTTGAGGATGACGGACTAAGAGAAGTTGCCAACATGTGTTTCATAGCAGTAGATGACGACAATGAGGTAAGTAGTTCTTACTCATCTGATAGCAATAATGAAGTTGGTATTGAAGAATTGAGAAATGCTTTCAATGATTTGCATGAAGATTATGAAAAGTTAGTTCTCAAAAACTCCTCTCTCAAAAAGAAAATTTCTATGCTTTTAGAAGAGATAGAGACTTTGAAAGTTGAGAAAAACATGCATGATGCCTTGATCATTGAAAATGCATTCTTAAAAAAAAATGTCGATGACTTGACAAAGACAGTTTTGAATTTTACAAATGGAAAGAAAAATTTTGAACTAATGCTTGGAGAACAAAGATGCGTTTTTAACAAAGGTGGTTTAGGATATAAACCACATATTGACCAAAAGTATTTTAAAAATTACTTTGTCCAAGCATTAATATGCTCAAAATATGTGTGTACATATTGCAACAAAGACAGACACACATCCTTTTCATGTCCAATAAAGAAAAATGCTTATTTTGGAACCAAATACAAGTGGGTTCCCAAAGACAAAAGAACTAACAATGAAGGACCCAAGGTCCTGTGGATACCAAAAATCAAAACTTGAATCTTTATTGTAGGTACCAAAGAAGGAGAAAGCAAGATGGTTCCCAGATAGCGGATGCTCAAATAATATGACGAGAAACTTATCACTATTCTCCAACTTTGTCAAGAAGAAAGGTGGAAATGTTACCTTTGGAGACAATGCAAAAGGAAGAATCCTTGGTATAGCTGATATTAGTAACAATTCCTCTACCTTAATTGAAATTGTATACTTGGTTGATAATTTGAAACACAATTTACTTAGCATTAGTCAATTGTGTGATAAAGGGAATAGAATAATCTTTGAGTCTTCTAGATGCTTGATTGAGAATGTTTGCAATGGTGAAGTGGTGTTCATAGGTGACAATCACAATAATGTTTATACAATTGATATTGAAAAGTATTCAAACCAAAGCCATTGTTTTTCGGCCTTAAATGATGAATCTTGGCTATGGCATAGAAGACTTGGGCATGCAAGCATGCATTTGATTTCAAAAATTTCCAAAAATGATATTGTTAAAGGTTTACCAAAACTAAGTTTTGAAAAAGACAAAGTGTGTGATTCATGCCAATTCGAAAAGCAAGTCAAAATTTCCTTTAAATCCATTTCTGAAATTGCTACCACTAGACTTTTTCAACTTTTGCACATTGATCTTTTTGGCCCTTCTAGGACCACAAGTCTAGGTGATAAAAGATATGCTTTTGTTATAGTTGATGATTTTTCAAGATTTACATGGGTTTTGTTTTTAACATACAAAGGTGATGCTTTGCAAATGTTTTCATATTTTTGCAAGAAGAACTAAATCAATTTGAAAGAAATAATATTTGGGAACTTGTTCCTAAACCTAGTTCTTATTCCATAATTGGGACCAAGTGGGTATTTAGAGATAAAAACGATGAGCAAGGTAATGTTGTAAGAAAAAAGGCTAGACTAGTGGCCTAAGGTTTCAATCAACAAGAAGGTATTGATTTTGAAGAAACTTTTGCCCCGACTGCTCATCTAGAATCCATTAGAATGTTACCTGCTTTTGCATGCACAAGGGTCTTACTCTTTATCAAATCGATGTCAAAAGTGCATTCTTAAATGGATATATTTTAGAAGAAGTTTATGTTGCACAACCACTCGGTTTTCAAAATCATAAGTATCCGAATCATGTCTTCAAATTAAAGAAAGCTTTATATGGTCTAAAGCAAGCTACTAGAGCTTGGTATGAAAGACTAAGTAAATTTTTTATTAAAAATGGTTTTTATGTTGGAAAAGTGGATACTACTCTCTTTATTAAAAACAAGGGTGAAGACCTAGTTATTGGTCAAATCTATGTTGATGATATTATTTTTGGTGCTACTAATCACACTCTATGTGAAGAATTTTCTAAGTGTATGCACAGCGAATTTGAGATGAGCATGATGGGAGAATTAAACTTCTTCCTTGGACTTCAAATCAAGCAAACAAAGGAAGGAATTTTCATAAATCAAGCCAAGTATGTGAAGGATCTACTCAAATGATTCGAAATGGATGATCTTAAGCCAATGCCAACTCCTATGAGTTCTTCAATCAAGCTTGAGAAAGATGAAGATGGCAAGGCAGTAGAAATCACAAAATATAGAGGTATGATCGGATCTTTGTTATACTTGACTGCTAGTAGACTCGACATTATGTTTAGTGTAGGGGTTTGTGCAAGATTTCAATCAAATCCTAAGGAATCTCACCTTAGTGCCGTTAAACTCATTTTTAGATATTTAAGTGGTACTAAGAACCTAGAATTATGGTATCCCAAAGGCACACACATAGACTTGCTAAGTTATTCTAATGCCGATTGGGCTGGTTGCATAATTGATAGAAAAAGCACAAGTGGAACTTGTCACCTTCTAGGATTTGCATTAGTCTCATAGTTTAGCAAGAAACAAGCCAAGGTGGCACTTTCAACCATAGTAGCTGAATACATATCGGTAGCTAGTTGTTATGCACAAATCCTTTGGATGAAGCAAACTCTGAAGGACTTAGGTCTAAGCTATGATCATGCTTCAATTTCATGTGACAATGCTAGTGCAATCAATTTGTCTTAGAATCCAATTCTACATTCACGCACAAAGCATATAGAGATTAGACATCACTTTTTGCGTGATCATGTTCAAAGAGGGGATATCACTTTGGAATTTATTAGCACAAATGATCAACTAGCAGACATTTTCACCAAACCTCTTACACTAGAACGTTTTTCACATCTTAAAAGAGGACTTAGAATGATTGATCCTTTAGAATTGCATTTGCTTGATCATTGATATACTTAATGCTTATCTTGATGAACTCTATGGTTGATTTAGTGTTTTGTTGTGTTCTTATGTTTAATTTATGTTTAGACATGTTTGCACAATGTTTTGAAATGTGTTTGTACTTTTAAATTGGGCAAAACAATGTTTTTCTACATTTTTCTAGTGGTTGCTCGACTGCAGCAATCGGCTTGTCGACCATTTAGGATTGGCCTGCCGATTCTAATAAATTCGGCCTACTAATGAACATCATCGGCCTGTCGAACTGGAATAGTTTAGCCTGCCTAACTGGAATAGTTCAGCCTGCCGATCTGTCGAAGTATATATACGACCAGAATTGAGCAAACCCTATGCTTCCTAGTTTTTCTTGCTCTCCACGGTTGCCTCTCTCTCCCTCAAGTGCTAAAATCATTCCCCACTCCTCCATTCTTTGATTTTCTTGCAACTTGCATTAATTTAGTGAGTTTTCATCACTTTCCCTCATTTTTTTTGCACTTCCCTTGAGTTTTCCCACTTTTTTCTCTCAAGCTTTCTCATGTTTCTCTCTCAAAACCATGTTCTTTGCTTGATTTTGGGTTCCATCTCTTGCATTCCCCAATGGCTTCAAGCTCCCATCCTTTCAACTGTACTAAATATATCGCTCACAAAGAATCCAACAAATCCAACAAAGAGGTAACTTTGGAGGAATTTTCAAACAAAAAATATGTTAATTTTTTCTCTAACAGGAAGATTATTGATGGGAAGTATATTTGTTTTAATGATTTTGTTAGTTTTGGTTTAGAACTCCTTTTTGATAGGCTTAAATGAAAAATATTATGATTATGAAGGAAAATAAATATCCTAGGCTTGTCAAAGGATTTTATGCCAACGTTAGAGCATCTTATGACCCCCTTGAAATTGTTGTGACAATGAAAAGTAGATCTATTGAGTTATCACCAACCATTTTAGGGGAGATACTTGATATGCCTCTAGAAGGAGAAGATATTCATGGAGTTAAGACATGGATGTTTGATAAAGAGACTATGGCCAAACTTATTTTTGAGAATGATGATGGTAGTTTGCAAGGAAAATTAATGCAGCATCTTTACCTCATAGGAGTCGAGTCCTCCATAGGCTTATCATCACCAACATCTTGCCTAGAGCTGGCCATAAGGATGAAGTCCAGCTCATTGACCTTCACCTTATTTACTGCCTCCTTAGTGGTACTAGAATAAATATACCCCTTTTGTTGGTACGACGGATAATTTATGTTGCTAAAGGGAAAAAGAGTGCTGGCTTGCCTTATGGAATGCTTCTTACTAAAATTTTTCACTCTTTTAATATGCAAACTGCTGATGAGAAGGATGTGACTCTCTATAAACCTTACAATGCTTTCGGTGCCCTAACCATTAGCAAAATGGGATTTGAGGAAGAACAAGGGCAATGGGTGCCCGCTGGTGGGCGAGCTGCTCCTCAAGGTGTTCAAGACAAAGAAGAAGAATAAGAAATGGCCAATATTGAAGCTCAAGGTGGTAATGATAATGATGAAGAACCTATTAGTCTTCAAAGGCTCTATTCGCACCAACAACTTCTCTTTGAGCAGCAACAAAAGATGGGAGCCAACATTGCAAATTTGCAAGCCGGTCAACAAAAAATTCTTAATCTTCTTTTACAAATGCATTTTGGTAGGGATCATCGAGCCAACCATAAAATCTCTCATCCTGCTTCTTTTGTTTATTTTTATTTTTTTTGCAAAATTTATACACTTTGCTTGTGGATAATGACAATTAAATTTTTTAATGTCTAATTTGGTATTTACTCCATTAATGCTCTATCATGTTCTCTTTGGTATTTATTTCTTTTGCTAATGTCAAAAAGGGGGAGAATATGTATATTGTTATGTGTTTATGGAGTGGAGATATAAGGATGGTAGTTCTTTGTGGATATTCTTTATCTTTGCATTCTTATATTTTTGTCTTGATCTTTTATTGGTATCTTAGCATTTGCAATGAAATTTGATGTTTTTAAAGAAAGCATATTTTTTAGGGGGAGCCCTTTCTATTTTATTTTTAAATGTTTTGAGTGGAGAATATCACCTTAAGGGGGAGTTTTTTCCAAAAATGTTTTCATATTATCATCTTTTAAATTTGCACATATTAAGGGGGAGCAACTAAAATTTTTTCAAAGACAATAAAAAATTGTTTTGTCATCATCAAAAAGAGGGAGATTGTTGGCTTCAAAGTTTCACAAAGCTATTTTAATATTCTTTTGATGATAACAAATATAGTTTTTATTATATGTGCAAAATACATTTTAATCTAATAATCATCTTAAGTGTCGCTAAGCTTACATTTCAAGAAATCAAGTGAAGGCAATTCAAGAAAGCTTATGGAAGTAGACTTTTGAAAGGGAACTCACACGGACTTGAAGATTACAAGTTCTTATTTAGATTTTATTTAGTTCAAAAGTGTAAGTGAGCAATTCTCAAATTGAATGATCTAAAGAAAGCTCTAGAGCACACACTCACATTGCATTCATCATGCACACTTGTATTTGATATTGTTTTGAATTCGAATTACATGAGATAATTTGACTTAAATTGTTTTAGAAGTATTGTGTAAAACAGGTTTCTTGACAGGTTTCTTGGGTAATTTTTGGCCTTAGGCAGATCGGCCTGCCGACCAAACGTGGTCGGCCTGCCGAAAGCCCTACTTTGGCTTGTCGATCTGGGTTCTTTTAACCCCTCATCTGCAGAGGCTCTGGCGGCCTACCAAAGGTATCTTCAGCCTGCTGGAGTTTCAAAGTTCGGCCTGCCGAACGCCTTGCTTTGGCCTGCCAATCTGAGAGTTATAGAAATCCTTCTTACAGAGGTTCTGTCAACCTACTGAGGGTTTGGTTTCGGCCTGTCGATGGTTCAAAGTTTGGCCTGCCAACTATGAACCAGCCTGCTGAATCGGTGACTGTTGAGAACTTGTTTTTTAGCGCCTCAAACTTCAGCCTGCCAAACTTAGCTTCTGGCCTGCCGAACTGTCTGTAACAGCTTTTTTTTTACCGTTGGAGCTCTAATTGCAACGACTAGTTTGACTCAAAATTGATGATTTTAGATGTTTCTAAGCACTAAGGAGCTATAAATACCCATCCATTCAATGTGCAATAAATGATGAAGGAACACAAGTGAAATTTGACATTATTCTACATTGTTCTTCTTAAGCATTCATTATACACACATTCTCTTGAGCTAAACTTGTTTCATATTCATCTTGAGAATTACTCACACCTCCAAACATGTACCACAATTGTATTTTTCATTTCTTTTGTTTTGGAGTGTATATTTTGTGAGTGTACCAAAATTACAACCACATTATTTACATTGTTGGGTTTCCAAAGCCTTGTAAATTTGGGGAATTCTTGGTTAGACAATCTCTGGGAAAATTGTCACTTTGTAAGAAGGTGTGGTGAACCTTGGGTTGAGCAAGTCGCCAGTTGTATAAAGGAGTGATCGTGCCAAAAAGACGGTCTAATAGTGCAAGAGGTTAAGCAAAGGAGTTTAGCTTGACGACAGTGGTCGTAGGCATATTTGCCAAACCACTATAAATAGCGTTTGTATTTCTTCTCCTCACTCTTTACTTAATCACTGTTTATTTGTTGCTTGATTGTGCTTATATTATCTTTTTCTCATATTTACTTCTTAAGCATTTTATTTTAGAAAATTTCCAATAATTGTAAAAGTTTTCAAAAACCCAATTCACCCCCCCTCTTGGATAGTTATTCTTGGGCTAACAGACATATCATAAAGTATCGTAGCCCCATAGGATTATTCATAATCGACTTAAGGATAAATTCTGTCTTACTTTTCTAATTATTTTTATCTTACGTTCCATTATCTCACCATCAAAAAGCTTACTATCCATAGAAGGTATACCATTTAGTTACGCCTATGTATCCAAATGGTTGAGCGCTCTAATTTTTCAATTACAAGATAACGTATATAAGAGGATATCAACTACTCCTAAAAAAGAGCTATAGATTTCATATCTATGAATAACAGGTCTACACTATCAAGAGTCGTGCCTCCAACATACCGGTATGTGTACCATTATTAAAATGTGGATGTTACCCTTTGGTACATCAAAAGACACAAGTTAAAACAGCAGTCCCACTATTCATCTTAGGATTAAGATATAATACAAATGATTGTCTAAAGTGAATTGATTTGCTAAGACAGAATTATTAAACCAATTAAATTCACTTTATGCCCCGATCCAACACATTGTAACTTATGATAATGTGCCAATGTTTCTACTCGTAGAGTCCACCTCCAATGGTTAAGACAAACCATCTTCCGTTAGGGATATAAATAACATAGCAGTCTTTGCATGAATAAAGTGCCCAACTTTGTTCCCTCGATCGCGGATCTTATAAATTAGACCATCACCTTAAGAATTATGTCTTTCGCATAATCTGTCCATCATATGCCCAATTCTTAAAGGTTTAGACTAACAGTCTCAAACTTTTGTTTGCTTAACATACATTCAACAAATATAAATGTAAAGAGAACAAGATTTGGTATATAAATAATAAATAAATTCTTTACTGATAAAAATGTCTTCAAAAACATATTATATTTTTACTCCTTAGAGCATGCATGTCTAACAATATGAACATCATGGGAACAGTTGTATGTAGAGTTGCATCAAGGCCCTAATGGACAATTTAAAAATCCAAAATATGAAAAAATTGGTCAATTGATTATAAATTTATTGAACTCATTTTCTTCATTTGTAATATTATAACTATTGAAATATATAAAGAACAACTCGATTTGTTATTATTGTACAAGATAAGTACATAAAAGCAACAAACTTAAGGGACCTTCCATCTTGTCAGTAATGATGGCATACGGTCCAGGGTACTAGGAAAACTGAAACATTCAAGATGTGTTCATGGTCAATCTAAGTATGTCAAGCAATCTTAATACTTCAACCTTCAGCCCACTTTGAGATTTGATTCCCTACAATGGGAAATTACTGAACTACGGGGTTTTCTAACTTACTTTGTTTCACAAGGAGGTGTTAAATCAATGGATGAGAGTGTTTCACAACGCAACAGCTTCAAGGCCAGCTGTAACATTTTTGACAAAGAATCGAAAGCTCCAAAAGCTGCAACTCTAGAAGCTCCCATGTCACCTTATCGTCAAGAGCCAGAACAACATAAAAAATGCAAACTCTTTGTTGATGATATAATTAATGGTGGGTGTATGCTTGTTGCACTTAAAAAGGCATGCATAAGGGTTTTCCAAGTATTACAGCCCATGGAACAGCTTTGGGGGGCCAAAACATGTGTGTGAACATTATTACCTTTACAGTCAGAATGGTTGAACTAGCTTTTTTGACAATTGAAGTAACAACAATGGGTGAACCTATCGAAAGCTTCGTTGCATGGTCGAGAAGGTTAATTGAAGTTATTATAACAATGAAGACTCGTCGAGGACCTAGCCATATTCCTAAACATGTTGAGGGAAAGAAACACCCAAAAAAGGTGTTAGAAAAGCAAGATAGTCATAACCTAAGGTAGAACAACATCAAGCGGTTGGAAAACAACCCGTTGTAAATGAGCCCCTGCCTTTATTTAACTTCTCTATACTTCCTCCACAATTTATATAGTTAGCTTTGTACACCCATGGACTCATGCAAGATGGGTTAGTGGTTCAGTGTCCAATAATGCCAACAATCACTAGCAATGATATGTCTACCTATGTAGAATATGAAGAGTTTATTACTTCATCAACTTTGACAAAACTGAGGCAAATTGTATATTGGCATACCTGAGCTAATAGCTCTATCCTTAATTCTTCTTTTTTTTTTTTTTTAAATCTAACTAGACTTGTAAGGTACATCAAAATAAGTTTGTGCATTGTTTTCCTTGTAGTTTTTTGGCAAAAAATTGTGAACGTCAAGTGCTACAAGAGACCTATATAATTATGTTATTGAGAGCGCCACGTCAATCCTTAACCTTTTACTTAATCATCAAGAGGGAAATTATTCTTTATGCTATACAATGTTAGGGAACACTGGATGTTGGCACTTGTTTCACCATGGGAGGACCAAATATTTTGGTTTGATCCTCTTAGACACCCACCATGTGATGATTCTTTATCACTCACAAAATTAAAAGTATCAATTTTTGTCATAAAATACATTTGATAAGTTTTACATTATTGTGTTTAATTCATTTTAATCATGAAAAATTGTTAGGGCCTTTAACAAACGAAAACTTCAAGTGGGAAGTATTGTAACATATCAAGCAAAAGAACACAATATTCCCACCATAAGTGTACTAGACAAGGTGGAAACGTAGAATGCAATTTTTATTTTATGTTAAAGCGGGACATAATAAATATTGGTATGCAAAGGCTATCAACAAAGTTATTTTATATAGATATGGATATAAATGAGATTAGACTTGAGTGGCATAATTTATTAATAGGTATTTGGATATAGCTATTGTAGATAAATGGTATTATAAAATATTCAATGTAAATGATTTTGTAAATATTTTATTGTATAATGTAAATATCTTATTTTATAATTAAGGCCTTGCATTAATAGATAATACATGAAATTGATCATCTCATGGGAAACAAGAATTCTGGGCAATTTTTATTGTCAATGACTAATTTTTTACGACAGTTTTTAAGAAAAACTATCGTGGAAACAAGTCCTAACACTACGGTTTTTGGAAAAACTGTCATGGAAGTAACATTACACAATGGTTTCCTTTAAAAAACGTCGTGTAATTGAGACATTCCATTATGGTTTTCTTAGAAAACCGTCATGGTAGATCCTTACAAAATCTCCCCCACACTCGCTTTAACATGCCTTCGATGACGGTAAAAAACATCGTAAAAAGTTCCAAAGATGCTACAACAAACGAGATGATAGTAGAAAACATCGTAAAAAGTTCCAAAGATACTACAACAAACAATTTCATAACGGTTTTTTAACTGTTGTGAAAGATTTCTGCGATTATTTTAAACCATCGTGGAAACCTCAGTTCTCAATTATAGTCATCTCATTGCATGACTACTCAATGTTTGAAGCAACAATGTTCGTTGTGCAAAATGCAAAATTTGCCAAGAGTCTCAATGTTTTGAGTTCAGGGTTAGATGCACTGAAGATATAGATGAGTGCATCCTTGGTCAAGTATTGTTCTACACGATCTAAGCGTAATGACCCTTGGTTCGAGTCTCAATCACTGCTAGACCGGATATCAAGAGCACTTGTGCTCGACCCATGATTTGAATGCTTAAGTACTCTCACTAATTTAAAGATCAGTGGCAATCTTTACTATAGTTAATTAAGTGCGCTCGATCTCTAGTTGAGTACCCAACTCACGTTTCACTAAAGGTGGAAGGTTCTTTTGTTATGACTTGATTGATCGTTAGGCCATCTAGATCCAGTTGATTACAACCTTTTCTGCTACTAGAAAACAACAAATTAGTGACTACCTAAAAGTTCACCTTCAGCGACAAAAGGTGAATGGTGCATGAATATGGTCGTGCAAAGTGAGTGCCAATAGAATCTACACATGTCGTCACTGAAACACCTAACTCAATCCTTAAAACTTTTTACAACGAAATAATGTTGACTTTCGTGCCATGGAAAAACTTTTAACAACGATGTGATTCCAAGCAATATTCCTGAAAAAAAACGAGACGAGGGAAATTTGAAATTTTGCCTTGACTTTTAGCGATGATTTGCCAAAGCTAAAAGTCCTTTCTATTTCCTCTAAATATTCCTAAAAAAATTAGGCAGCATATTTGCATGCCCAGAAAATGTTCGTTATTTTGGTAAAACTTTTAGTGACGATGTAATAGGTTTTGAATGGAGTACTAAATTAAACCTTGCTAAAAATAAGATTAGTGTTGAATAAAGTGGCAAACAAGGTCATTTTGCCAAAGGATTGGTTCTAATTAATTAAATTAGTTATTCACTCTAAAACCTAAGACATACTAAAATCAGACACAAGTTGGGGGTTTTGAATACCAAAAAAAATTACTAAATAAAAAAAGTGTAGGGAAATTAAATGATGCAAAACAAGGATTCAAAAGATTGTAAACAATAATAATAAAGCCGGTCAAAGGAACATTCTCTACTGCTAGGTAATAACGATTAAATTGACTATAGAATTATCTCCAATCCTCTATTGAAACTATAACAACAAGCTCTACTATCTTAATTTTTTCTTACTGAATTGTTTAGTAAAGCAAACTCTTTGTCAAATCTCTCTCTATTAAATAACCTAATCAAATCTCTTTCTATTAAATAACCTAGAACAATCTCTATAGATTCAATTGAAATGAAGCATTAAGATAAGAAAGATAGGTTGATTTTAAGAAACAAACATACAAGCTCAGTTCATATATTTTGGTTAGGTTCTGCATGCAATCAAACAAAATCCACTTGTAATTATTGACCACAATCTACTACTTATGATTAGAAAAACAAGGCAATTATGGATCAAGAATTCCAATCTAACAATTGATAATTTTCAAGTCCTATTCAGTGGCGCACCTAAATAATACAAGATAATAGTCATGAGTAATAATTATAGAAGAACATAAACAATTTCAATTGAAATAGTAGAAAATAATTCTAACAATCAATTACATAGCCATGTTTAGAGTTTTGAAATCTCCCTTAACTAAAAATAAACCTAAACTAATGACACAGAAAAAGAAAAGAAAGAAGGAAGAAGAAGAAGAACAATTATGGTGTTGAAGAAACTTATGCACAGATGATTCTCCTTAAGCCATCACCTGAGCCTCTCTTTCATCTTTCTTTTTCAACCTAAGGCTAAAGAAACTAGTAAAAAGATGTTTTGTTTTGCCCAAAGCTGATGTATTTATAGGCTTCTAAAATTAGGGTGAAAACATGAAAGTTTGAAGCTCTTTTATACTAAATTAGGGTAACTTCATGTCATAGCATCTAGGCTTCAAATTTCAAGCACCTAGGTGCTGAATTTTACGCGTCAAATCTCTAGTGTTTGGCACCTAGGTGCCTAAAAGCCAACACCTAGGAACCCCTCTCTTGGGTACATGTATGGCATTTTGTTGTAGTGGGCGCCTAGGTGCTTATTTTCTAGTGCCTAGGTGCCTGATTCATGGGTTCTTGGCTTGATTCGTCCCTTTTAACACTGCAACTTCAATTCTTTAGTACTATGGGACCCAAAACTTGTCTAATTCATGGTTTTTGACTTTAAAACATTCTTTAGTATCCAAAGCACCTACAAAACATACAATACAAATAAAAATACAAAAAAATTGAGAAACTAACAAAGAAAAAGATAAGGAAATTGATAATATATATGTGAAATCAAACACTTATCACAATGCGTCGTTACTAAAAGTTTTTTCAAAATTTCCTACAATTTCAGGCGGCCTTGTGAAAGTTCCAATTATTTTTGGTCAAATTTTTAGCGGCAACATAGAAGTTTTTGGGATTTCAATCAATGTCCTTTATTGAAACGATGTCATGTTGCACTTCTTAGTAATGTTAGGATTTTTAATGACAACTGCAATTACCACTAAAAGTCATCATTATAAAACAGCGCCACGTGTCCCTTCCCATTCATTCTTCTCCGCTTTGCTCTTTCTCTCCCTTTCTCTTCCCTATTGTGTCTGTTGCTGGAGTGCCCTCCCAACCACCCAAAACCCTCCTAAAATCACCAAAACACCTTTAAAGTCCACCATCTCTCTCCCTCTTTGTTCTTGAAGCAAAAATCCCATAACCATACTCTATCTGCCATCTCCACCGCTGCCTGCTAGCATCTCTTTCGCTGCCCACGTTAAAGACCATTGTCCTGTCTCAATCATCTCTTTTTTGTAGTGGCTTGACGTAAGTTTTGAGTGTTTTCGTTTTGCTTGTTTATCATGATAAGAATGATGATGATGATTAGGATGTTATATTGTGACTTTGGAATACATGAATTTGAGTAATATTAACGTCTGTTTCTTTTATATATATGTCTATATATATAGATTTCAATAGTTAGAAAAGAAAAGCAATAAAAATAATTAAAAGACAACTTCTACGTCGTCATTATTGAAAGTCTCAGACAAGCTCCCAAGTTTAGAATTGTTGTTTACTGGTAGAAGCACTACTTTTATGGAAAGTATAATCAGAAGCTTGAAAAGCATATAGATGTACGTTTGCATTTTTTTTTTTAAATGCTTTTGAGGACTCAAAAGCAATCTCAAATTGAGCCTCTATTTCACATTACTTACGGAGGCTCTGTCACACCCTAAAATTTAAGCGATAACATGGAAAATTAATTAAATTAAATAAAATAAATTTTTACAGAAATCGCCCTTTTTAGGAGGTATTAAAATTAATTATAAAGATATCAAGTCGTTAAATTTCCTAGTGAATATCTGATAAATATGTGGGAGCGAACAAGTGAAAAAGAAAATATCGAATAAACAAACATCATTGGGCCCCACCAGACCCACTTTAGAGTGCACACATGGTACGAACAATATTAAATACATAGCTATAGTCCAAGAAAAGTTAAGTAAATTGAAATATTACATGCCTTGTTTACAAATATCCTAGGAGATAATATTCTAGCCCTGTAGTTTCTTCTCGGTTCTTCAGTCTTCCCTAATCTAAGTTCCACCTAGAGGGAGGGAAAGGTTTTAAAACAAGAAAATGTAAGCGAAAGGCTCAGTAGGACTAAGTCTTTAAAAGCATTTAAATTAAACATGCATATTTCATAATTAAATAAAAGCCTTAACATGGGACGAATAGCCAAACAAATAGCAAACTGAAACTGATTAAACTTATTCATATCGATTAATCCTTTACCCATCCATAGGTAGTTTCATTATTATATTATAAGCAATGCCACATGAATCACCACCGAAGTGGCCTAGCTGGGTTTCGGGACCTGAACCTAAGGTCGCCCTCCCCACGACCCGATCTCTGTACATGGCATCATACTCTATTTTATCATTTCAGACGGTACCAACCGATATGTCTAGTGTCATATTATTATCATTTCTCTTTTACCAAATGTTCTCATTATATTCATTATGATCATTCATCATTTAATCAATAATGAAAATATGTAACAAACTTCATTCCTTGAAAACATTTAAGAAGGAAATACTTTGTGGACAAATTCCCTTTTTAAAAACATGGCTACCAAGGAGAAGGAATAGAAATCCTACCTCGATATCCCGTATGAAAGTTGAACACCGTAATCCCAACCCACTATACGTTAGCTCCACGAAACCATGAACAAGCTCGAATCAAAGCTTTTAAAACGGTTTGTGGGTGTCCAGATCGTGTTCCTCACCTCCCAATCTAGTTGAAAATCAAGCTTGAACTCAAAAATTTGAAATCAAAATAAAGAGAGGAAGAGAAAGAGAGAGGGCAGCGTGGGAGAGAGAGAGGGAAAGGAGCAAGAGAAAACGTGAGGGAGAGTGCGAGTGAGGGAGATAAATAGGAGGGGATGAGTGATTTTGCAAAGCAAAACCATGTCCCCAGCACACAGTTTGTGGTTGGGACATATCGGGCATTTGACAAATTGTTTTGTTTTAAGGTTCAAAATAACATATAAGAATAATTAAAAATAAAATAAATTTAAAATACCATAAAATACTTAAATTGAGTTCAAATTTACATCAAGGCATACTAATCCACCATCTAGACACCAATTATGCCTATTTAAATTTTTTGGGTCTTACAACTCTCCACCCCTAAAGAAAATTTCATCACCAAAATTAAAAGTCAGATTAAAAACAGAACAAATGAGGTACAACTCTTTCATAGTCTACTCTAATTCCTAAGTCATTTCATTAGCTCCATGATGCTGCCACACGACTTTCACTAGAGGTATTTCACGGCACTGCAATCTTATCACTTTTCGATCAATAATTTGAACTAGCACCTCCTCGTAAGTCATGTCTTCTTGAACCTGCACATCATGAAATGAGATAATCTTGCTCAGTTTGGGCGGACATTTTTGAAGCATCGACATGTGAAATGCATTGTGAATGTGAGAAAGTTCAGGAGGAAGATCAAGGCAATAAACGACTGCACCAATACGTTGTGTGATCTTAAATGGTCCGATGTACCTCAGTGCAAGTTTCCCACTTACACCGAAACACGTTAAACCTTTGCACGGTAAAAATTTTAGAAGAACAAAATCCCCTACCTTGAACTCCAAAGGTGGATGCCTCCTATCTGTGTAGCACTTTTGCCTACTCTGGGCAACCCTCAACCGATAATGAATCATGGCAACTTTCTTGTTGCTATCACGAATCTCATCGGGTCCAAGAACAACTCTATATTCTGGCTCTGCCCAACATACTAGTGATCGACACGGCCTTCCATAAAGTGCTTCAAATGGTGCCATCTTGATGCTTGCCTGATAACTGTTATTCTATGCGAACTCTGCTAGATGTAAATATTTCTTCCAATTCCTGCCAAAGTCTAAGACGCACACACGTGGCATATCCTTAAGGATCTGAATAACCCACGCGGACTGTCTGTCGGTCTAAAGGTGAAAGGCTATGCTGATGTTCAAGTCTGTGCATAAAGCCTCTTGAAAACTCCTCCAATACTTGGCATTAAACTGGGCATCTCGATCAGAAGTGATGGGCAAATGAACTCCATGCAACCTCACTATATTCTACAAATATAGTTCTCCCAGAACACGCCTTGAACACATCGATCTAAATGGGATGAAATGCGCTGATTTCGTCAACCTATCAATGATAACCCAAATCGCGTAATGCCTTTGTTCCATCCTTAGTAACTCGGCAAGGAAATCCATCGTGACATGCTTCCATTTCCACCTCAGAATGGAAAGCGGCTGAAGCTAACCGGCGGACTTTTGATGCCTGGACTTCACCTGGAGATAGGTCAGGCACTTTGCCACGTACTCTGGGACATTCCTCTTCATACCTCTCCACCAATACTATCTCTTCAAATCACGGTACATCTTTGTACTCTCTAGATGAATAGCAAACTAAGATTTATGATCTTCATCCATCACGACTTTTGTTACGTCCTTGATTGCAGGCACTGCTAGGTGTTCCTTGAAGTTTAGCAACCCATCTGTATGAATCCTCCATTCTTCGAATTGCTCCCTATTCTAGATCCGAGTCCATATTCCTTGAAGGTGTTGATCCTGGCATTGATTTTGCTTTATCATCTGAATGAGAGCTGGAGTCGTTTCCATGTGGTACACCTAGACCTGATTGCCACCATCGTAGTACTATAGCCTATACTCACTCACTATAGTGTCTCTCCTCTAATCCTCGAGTGCTAAACATGCAAGAGATCCTGAAGCCTTCCTGCTGAGGGCATCTGTGACTACGTTGGCCTTACTCGGGTGTTACTGCAACGTGAAATCATAATCTTCCATATACTCCATCCATCTTCACTATCTCATATTCAAATCCCTCTACATGAACAAATACCTCAAGCTCTTATGATTTGAGAAAACTTGGAAAGTTGCTCTATACAAAAAGCATCTCTAAATCTTCAAGTTATAAATCACTGTTGCAAGCTCCAAATTGTGTGTGGGATAGTTCTGCTCATAAGGCCTTAATTGCCGCGATCCATAAGCTACAACTTGTCCATGTTGCACAACACGCATCCTCGTCCTCGTCCCGATGCATCGGTGTAGACCTCATAAGGCTCATCACTGCTCGGAATAATCAATACAGCAGCTGTAGTCAACCGATGCTTCAACTCTTGGAAGGCATATTCACAGTCCTCATTCCATTCAAACCTGACATTTTTCCTAGTCAACTGTGTCAATGGAGCTGCTATCTTAGAGAAATCCTTCACAAACTTCTTGTAATACTAAGCAAGACCCAAGAAGCTATGAATTTCAGCCATGTTCCTTGGTTGTTCCCACTGTACTATAGCCTCAGTCTTGGGTGGATCTACTGAGATGCCCTACTCAGAGATGATATGTCCTAAAAACTTAACCTGAGTTAACCAGAACTTACACTTTTCCTTTTTGGCATACAACTGGTGTTTTCATAGAATCTGAAGCACAATCCTAAGGTGCTGCTTATACTCTTCCTAGGTCTTGGAATAGATCAATATGTTGTCAATAAACACAATCACAAACTGATCTAAGTAAGGCCTAAAAATCCTATTCCTTAGATCCATGAAAGCTGCAGGAGCATTTGTCATCCCAAACGACATCACCCAAAACTCAAAGTGCCCATACTTAGTCCTGACGGCAATCTTGGGAATGTCCTCCTCCCTAATTCTGAGCTGGTGGTATCTGGATCGCAAGTTTATCTTCAAGAAATATCAGGAATCTCCTAGCTGGTCAAATAACTCATCGATTCTAGGTAGTGGGTACTTATTCTTCACGTTGACCCTATTTAGCTACAGATAATCAATACATAACCGAAGGGTTCCGTCGTGCTTTTTGGCGAACAAAACTAGTGCACCCCATAGCGATGTACTGTTTCGAATATATCCCTTATCTACGAATTCCTATAGCTGTACCCTAAGTTCTCTCATTTCTGCTGACGCCATCCGATATGGTGCTACAAAGTTGGAGCAGTCCTAGGAAACAACTCAATACTGAACTCAATCTCTCTGTGCGGCGGTACTCCTAGTAATTCATTGGGGAAGACATCATCGAATTCATCAACCACTGGTATCTTCATATTCCTCCTTGTTGTGTTAGACTTTTCTTCAAGATCTAGGAGAAGTGCATAACAAAGCAGATTTCTCTATCCTGTAAGGCATGGTTTCATGAGTCGTTCACCCATCATTACCACATTGGTAAGTGATCATCGTCCCCTATTAGACATTAGGGTTACCCTCCTAAGCTGACAGTCAACCAAGGCATTGTATCTAGACAACCAGTCTATTCCCAAATTACATCATATGATCTCATGGGGATTATAATCAAATCACTTTTTAGAGTCTCACCCCCAATCACTATCTTGCAAGATTTACATATACAGTATACACACACCCGCCCCAAAGGTGAGGAAATCATCAAGGGCTCATTAAATTCCTCTATTTCTAAACCCAAGGCATGTACAAAAGAACTCGAGATGAGGGAATGAGTGGCATCGGTATCAAATAGAGCATGGGCTAAGGATTGAGAAACTAAGATATACCATCAACCACTGCATGGCTTGTTTGAGTGTCTGAACTTCCTGAGGTCATGGTGTGGATCTGGGCTAGAGACTTCCCTAATCCCTTACTGACATTGCTGAGTCCCAGATTAGTTGGTCAATATCGCTACGGTGAAGGTGATTGCACACTAGCTATACTTGGTGCATGATACTGTGGAGCGTTATGCTAGAAACCCTATTGCTAATGCCCTTATGTTGAGTTTTGCATCTGTTGTAGAATGGACTGATGAAATGGTAATTGAGGAGGTTGTTGTAGAGTAACTGAAAACTGACCTTGGAATTGACGACTAACACCCTTTCTAGCTTGGAATCCCTATCGAGCATTCCTGATTGGGCAATTCCTCTTGATGTGTCCTAGCTGTTGGCAATAATGATAATGAAAGCTATAGGGGTTACTGCTGGTTGACGAACAACTACTCCCACTACTAGCATTTCCCAGCTGATTCTTCATTTGGGCTTGGCGACTACCACTATTCCTTCGATTACTCCTCTGGGGCTCTCCTGACGTCCTTGCCCCATTCTCATCACAAAGAGTATGTTCACTTTCCACCGAACTTGTTGAAGATACTAACTCACCAAAATTCTAAAGTCGCAAGGCCACCTCTTGCCGTTAGATAGATGCCTTGAGCGCATCTTGGAACTTAATCCATTTCTCCCGCTCAGAAGCCACAGCGGATGGAGCAAACTTAGCCAACTCATTAAACTTAGCCTCATATTCCTGAACCATCATATCACCCTACTCCAATTGATAAAACTCGGTAACCTTCTGATCCCTGTACCCCAATGGAAAGTAGTGCTCATAGAACAGCTCCTCAAATCTGTCTGAACTAATAATCCCAACGTTTTCCAAACGCTTTGCTTGTTTCCACCATGTGTTGTTGCTGCCTTCCAACTTGTAATCTGTAAAATTGACATGGTACTCCATCGGTACTTTGAGAGTGTCCAATTGCTTTACTATTGAATCCAACCAGTATTCAGCGATCTACGGGTCCCCGTTCCCATCAAATGTTGAAATAGATGTGCAACGGAACTCTTTAAAGTACATGTGCCAGTGACTTGCCTTAGAATCTTCAAGCCTATCCCTCACTGCCATCTATCAAAAGGCGGTGAACATGGCTTTTGTCAGGCCTTCCTCATCTGTGGGATTTGCATCTATAGTAGCTGGATGACGTCTTGGTGCCATTTCCCCCAGTTCTAAAAACAAAATTGGACTTATTAGTGGTTTCTCATTACCGTAGCGATGTGTGCATAATTCTCAAGGTTCATAAACCTAGGGCTCTAACACCAATCTGTCAC
The DNA here is from genome assembly GCA_946598075.1 of Artocarpus hirsutus. Classification (NCBI taxonomy): domain Eukaryota; kingdom Viridiplantae; phylum Streptophyta; class Magnoliopsida; order Rosales; family Moraceae; genus Artocarpus; species Artocarpus hirsutus. Next base: position 43,798 of record CAMOHE010055115.1, read on the forward strand.
GCCTCAAAATTTGGGGGATGACGTGGCAGATTAATTAGATTAAATAAATTAAATTTTTATAAAAATTGCACTTTTTAGAAGGTATTAAAATTAATTATAAGGATATTAAGTCGTTAAATTTCCTAGCGAATATCTAATAAATACGTGGGAGTGAACAAGTGAAAAAGAAAATATTGAATAAACAAATAGCATCGGGCCCTACTAGACCTGCTTTAGAGTACACACATGGTACCAGCAATATTAAATACATAACCATAGTCCAAGAAAAGTTAAGTAATTTGAAATATTACATGCCTTGTTTGCAAATATCCTAGGAGATAATATCCTAGCCCTGCAGCTTCTTCCCGGTTCTTTAGTCTTCCCTAAGCTGAGTTCTACCTAGAGGGGGGGAAAAGGTTTTAAAATAAGAAAATGTGAGTAAAAAGTTCAGAAGGACTAAGTCTTTAAAAACATTTAAATTAAACACGCATATTTCATAATTAAATAAAAGCCTTAACATAGGACAGATAAACAAACAGATAGCAAACTAAAACTGATTAAACTTATTTATATCGATTAATCCTTTACTCATCCATAGGTATTTCATTATTATATTATAGGCAAAGCCACATGAATCACTACCGAAGTGGCCTAGTTGGGTTTCGAGACCTGCCCCTAAGGTCATGCTCCCCACGACCCGATCTCTGTACATGGCATCTGTTAGTGATGTGCCCTAGGCCAATTATGTAATGACCACATATTGACTTCATTACATTTGCATTTTATTAATAAAGAGGCATTTTCATTATTATTATTATTACTTTATGAATGGTTAATTCTGCCTAAGGTCATCAAGTATGTGACTTGATAGTAAAACTCTTAGGTAAAAATTGAATTATATTCTTAATTATCCCTCGTCGATTATTATTATTGGGATAATAATGAATGAAGACTAGTATAAAGTTTGATTGATGATTATGTTTTACTAATCATGCGTATGAGATACTAAGTCAACTCATAGATACATATTTAAGAAATGATGTATTGGATCGACCCGCCATGAGAATACTACATGGGTAATTGTCATAAGTGATTCTCATCACAATAGTATTATCCTTTGACCTGAAATCATCATGGTTTCCTACATGACAAGTTCTATATTTTGACATAATATAATATTATCTTTAACAGGATGATGGAATAGATTGTCGTTGGATATAAAGTGAATCATGTGAGGAATGTGAGTGATTAAGAAGGAATTTGTCCCTTATTTATCATGAGA
>CAMOHE010055116.1:0-12592 GCA_946598075.1 Artocarpus hirsutus
CAAATTAATACCTGAACAAAATAGTATAAAAGATTTTTTCATACTCAAAACTTATTGCCTATAATCATCATGGAAATGTAAAATATATGTATAGCAATTCTTTTGTTATAACTATTATATGAACAGTTCCTTTACATATATCAAACCAAAAAAAAAAACTGTATTAAACTGTAACAACAAAATCCAAAACGTTTAAAAACTGTATTAAAACTGTAACAACAAAATCCAAAACGTTTATAAATGCAAAATGCAAACGTATAATAATATCAACCATTAAAGCAAACTAAATATATGAAGGTTGAAATGCTTATAAACAATATGCAAGGAAATAGAGAATCCAAACGATAAGAAAATTATAAGGTATATTCCTTAGTACCAGTAACATGTTCGAATTCAAAGGATTGTCTGTTTTAAGATTGTAATCATATTAAAGCAAATAATATGAATAAAACATTGCATGTATTACTAACAGGATTTGCAAACAATTATAGCATGAATAAAACAAACAAATTACAATTGTAAACATGAAAAAAAAAATGAAAAAGGTATATCAAAACCTTCAACTTCAACTGAAACAAAGCGGTAATTGAACAGATGAATGGTGGAGGCACGTGAAGCTCACGCTTTCCTTAAAACAGATTCATCCCCTCCGGTTGTGCACGAGGATTCAACAGACGTCTGTCTCCCAAGATACAACGACAAGCAATAGAATCTTAAGCACTATCAGATACCGTTTCCGACGAACTTGAAACAGTGTTTTTTTTTTCTATCACCAAAAATGACTACAACAAATCTAGATAGAACTTGAAATCAAAGAAAAAACCTCTATAACTTTTTGAGTGCAAATTCTATATATCTATCTATATCAAACATGTGGAGGAGTGTTCTATATATAAGCTTAAGAAAATAGATGTTACAATCTAAATTATAATGAGCCTTTATTCAGAATTTATGTGCATAAAAGCACCGGTTGCAACCTTCCATATTCCATGATAATGGTGCTCATAATCTCCCATTAAACCATTGATTGTAACCTTCTATTTTCCATGATTATGAAGCTCATAATCACCAATTAACCATGCATTTGGGTGTTACAACATAAGGTTTATGACCTCCATTAATCTCCACTAATGGGCATCAATTTCTTATTCACCCAATTGCTATTTTCCAACAATAACTAATATGAATTCAACAGAATTTGAGGAATACGATGAATATTTGATGATTTAATTAGTTTAAAACCGGTCAAAGAAGTTAATTTGTTTATTTGTAAAGCTTCGTTATTCTCCCTTTTTTAGGGAAGTTATTTTCATATTAAAGAATACGGAAATAAGAATAAGGTTAAAGATTTGTTAATGTTTTACGGTTTGTTTGTAAAGATTTGTTATTCTCGTATTAAGAATACGATCAAGCATCATTATCTAACCCAAATCAGCCAATAGGCTAAAACCATGCAATTCAAAATAAATTAGCTCGCCAAATCAATTATAGTTATTAGGGATCAAACGGCGTGAATGGTGTGAAATGTTTGTATTATATATAAAATAAAATGAAATAAAATAGTTATCTTTTAAAAGAAAAAAAATTCACAACAATTAAATACTAGTCATTTAGATCTAACATAAACCTGTCCACCTTACACAACTTTGAATTTAACTACCAGTCTCTCATGACAAGAACGTACACGTGGATTTTATTATTTGTTGTAATGAATTTTTTTACCATATATATTTATTCTCAAATGAAATTGTGAATTGGGTGTTGACGTGTTGCTTGGCATGAATTTGGCCATGTTTGGCCTATCGGATTGGATAACATTGAAACAATAAAAATAGGATTTTGTTGAATACTATCTTGTGTTTGATGTTGATTGGACTGGACTAAACTGATATATGGGGTGTTTGGAAGGTGGCGAGAACCACTTTTACTGTAGCATATGAGAACTTTACACTGTAGCAATTTTTTTTAATTGTTACTGTAGCATGTGAGAGCTTTTTACTGTTCATAACTGATTTTGTGGTGGGAACCGCAGTTCCCACCACTTTGCCAAACACCCCTATAATGATTAAAAAAAAAAAAAGAAGAAGAAATTATTGGTGGAAAAGGGGGAGAATTTCTCTAAATAAAAAAATTATTTAAAAAAAGGTCTCTTAAAAAAAGGTTTACCGTTTCTTTATTAGTTTCATATGTTGATTTAAATCAAATGATTAAACTCAAATAATATGCATGCGTAAGTAAACAAACTCTAGAATGAATAACAAAAAATATCTCTGGTCAGTTTCTTGGAGGAATGAAATTGTACCGATCATAAAAATATAAAATATAATTCCCACGTCCCAACTAATTTTCTGATGACCACATACAGCTGACCACTGCCTTCATATATTTAATACATACTTATCTATTATACAGATTCGTGTAGATGTATGTGTAAGTAACAAAACCTAATTTAAGGAAAAAAAAAAAGGAAAAAGAAAAGCTACAACTTCTGGTTAGTTTCGTCAAGGAAAGAAACTCTAGCTGATCGATCAGTTTTAATATTGATTAATTTTTCATGTTAGAACGTAAGGTGTATATCTTACACTTCCTTGCAAATATATATATATATAAGCTAAACAAAGTAAAAAACTAAAAGTGATATACATATGTACTAATTGAAAAAATAATAATAGATATGCATATGTACTGATTGAAAAAATAATAATACGAGGGAGAAAAAAAAAACAAGAATTCAAGTTCATTCACAAGAATTATTTGCCAGGTGTGACAGGGTAGCCAATGCTGTGCCTTCTGGTGGGGAAAACCATAAACAACAAGCTGCAAATAAGCCCAATCCCAACAGGAACAATGTCCAGAACCTCTTGAACCGTATGCCTTGGCTGCGGATAAAAGCACCCCACCACACTCTTGTCCCTGAAAGCCACCGCCCCAAACACAAACACCGATAAAACCGCGTGGACCCAGTCGATGAAACCGATTCTATACTTGCTCAAGTCGGGCAGACCCGACCCGGAAGGGTCCGGGTAGTCAAACAAGAATAGGCCTTTAAAGGTGGCCAGGCCGTAGTAGACGTGGCCATCAGAGGCCTTCACGCTGTCTGTGAAGCAAGCGAGGAAGCAAGAGAAACAAAGGAGAACGAGAAGGAGAAAAGTCAACGAGCGCGTGACGGGATCACACTCTCCATTGTTGGTGAATATGGGTGTGAGGAGCTGGAAGGCGAGGAGGGTCCCGGTGGGGAGGAGCTTGGCCAAGTTGGCGGTGCTTGTCAAAGTTTGAGAGATGGCCCGTTGCGAGAAAGTGGGCTGACGCTGTTGTGGGATTTTTGATTCCTCAATCGGTTCAGCGTCTTTTGAAGAATCGGACGTTGATGGCTTCTTGTCAGATCTTGATCTAAGAGACATATTTGTAGAAATTTATCGCTTAACTAGACCTGTGACCAAAATTAGATAAAAGGATTACTTCAAGTATTATATATATATATATATATATATGTATGTGTGTATACTTAGGCTGTTGTATTTCTAAAAAAGTTTTAAAGTAGTGATGATATTGATATATGTATGAGATGAGAATGGTGATGGTGATGGTGATGGTGAGAAATGGTGGTGGTGATGTTAAGACTCAAGCCGTGGCTATATGCACATATACATATACATATACAGGAGTAGGACGCACGTTTATGAGGTTTTCTGAGGGTTGAAGTGAAAGTTTGAGGAAGTGGGCCGGTTTTACTTGTCGTGAAAGGTTGTTGTTTTAAAGGTGTTTCCTGCTGTTTGCGGACGTCAAGTACTTTGACATGTTCAATTTCGTGCAGCCCAATTAACATATGTTTTTATGTACGTGTGTGTTTTATGTTCAAATGCGTGTAAGCAATAGCACTGAAGAAGGGATAGGATCAAACGGGAAAAAACGACGTCTTGAACATGCATCGGGTGCAGACAGAAAAAGAAGAGTGCACTCGAATAATTTGTATAGAACTGTGACACAATATTACCGATTATCTAATAACTTCTCAAGCTAAAAAATTTGGGGTTTCAATAGCTAAATTTAGCCTAAAATAGGAACGTAAATCACACGGGAAAGTTAGCAAATTACAAAGAAATACTATATAGAAAATAAAGAAATCTAAAACTTGGGAACAAAACAGGAAATCGAGAATGGGAAACTGTTTAAGACTTTTCACTCTTTTCAACAGCGTTATATGTTTATGTGTGTCTATATATATTAATATTTTAACCTGTATATAGCATATAATTATATGGCGCGTGATATTTTTCCATATATGATTTGTTTCCTCACGACAATGATTTTTAAGGCTCATACGTTTGTTTTAATTTGTACATCTGGACGAACGCATGGTGCGTGTGTATATAAGTGCATGGAAAATAAGTTTTTTTTTATAAATTAATTCCAGACAAATAGGGCCATGTTTCTCTTCCTTTCTTTCTTTCTTTTTTTTTTTTCTTTTTTTTTTTTGGTTTCTTTTTGCTCTATATTTGATCAGTCAGTCGGTTAGATTGTGCCAAGAGTTGTAAAACAAATAGTGTAGAATATAACACGCGGTAAAGTATTAATTACATACGGCGCTTTGCTTTCATACCTAAGACTTATGATTATAAACTACAAGTTAAATTGTTTTAAGCAAAGGTATATGCATATATACTTGAAAAAAAAATATAATGGGTTTAGTGCTACCTCATTAATATTCTAAAAATCTAACCGTCACCGCATATATCATACATAGCAATATAGAACCTAGTAGTGAGGATTCTTTTTTACTATGTGTTTACTTTGTTTCAGAAAAATTTTTGAAATTACGCACTTTTCCAAATCAAGAAAACAAACAATCCTCACAAATAATATTTAACCAATCGTAATATATTATGTTATTTAAAAAATTGAATAGATTTCAACTGACTTTTTCATGTTTTATTATTTGATTGTCGTAATAAAATGTAGCATAAAATGATTAGTTAGATAACATTTGGTACTAAAAAATTACATAAGTAATTTGATTTCGTTATAGAACAATATGTACCTAATTATAAATTTCGTAATGAGGACCTATTTTTAACTAGCTTATGGTGTTGGATACCATTGATATTCTCAAAAAATTTTCAATTAATTATTAGTGACACTCAATGCTTTAAGGGTTAACTTAGCAAAGTCAACTTTTTGGTTCAATGCCACTAAATTAGTCAGACTCATACTTCCTAACAAATTTTTGGGTAAGGGTGTTCATGAAATCTGTCAATTTGTGTAATTTGTTCAATCTAATCTAATCCATTCGATTTAATTGGATTGTAAAAACTACATATTGGAATCCCAATCCGATATAGATAGATTTGATTATAGATTGAGTATCTCTTAATTCATGTAATACGTGAATTATATATATTATTCAAATTTTATAAATTAATATGTATATTTCTAAGATACCTAGGGCTAGAATTTCTAAAAAATGTGCTTTATTAACGTCAAAATGAGAAAGTGCTCTGGATAACCCTTTTTAAACGAGCAACTTACAAGAATCTCCCCCAAATGCACCATCATATCAAAAATGCTCTCCAACAAATCACTTATCAAATTGCCCCTTTATTAGAAATTGGTTATTTATTAAAAGACCAAGTTACCCTTTCTTCCAAAATAGAACTTGTTAAGTTTCATCCTCGAATCAGCCAGAACCTGCCAGGTTTTGTCATGAAATCTACTGGAAACCGCCTCTGGTCATCGGAGTAGGGTGGCAGATCTAGATTTTAACATTATTTATTTAAAAAAAGCACTAAGTGCCTTCGGTGCCAACACGAGTGCCTGGTTGTAACTTGCCAAGTTTCAACTTAGAACCTACCAGATTCTAAAATATTTTTTTTTGAATATACTAGATCTGGTCTTGGAAACAGCCGGGTTTTGTCCCTGAACTAGTCAGAACCCACCAGATTCTATCTTGAAACCTATCAAATTTCATCAAAAAAGTAATCGAAACTGCCAGATTTTGTCTCAAAACTCGTTAAAACCTACCAGATTTCATCTTGAAACCTGTCAGGTTTAAAATTTAAAAAAAAAAAATCAACCAAATAACATAGTTCTAAGTCCTCAACAGAACCCTTTGGAACTCACTGGAACTCACCATGTGCCAGTGAGAAAACTCAAGCTCAATAATCAGTCCAAAAAAAACACAAAATCATCAAACAACAAGCTCGGATCCAACAATCGAAAAACAAAAAAAATAGAAAATAAAAAATACAGAAACAACATTTAAATTGCAAAATTCGACTGGGATGGAAGAGGATGTGGCGCCGGAGATCTTTTCACAAAATGGCCACGACTTGCCAAGACGTCACTATCATAGATCATTGTAGCTTTTCATGAAATCCGTCATGGATCTGTCACAGATATCGAAGATTGCAGAATGATAATGACACAAAACCTTAAGATCAGATTAATCTATCGCGGAGGCTACCATTACACAAAAACCATTTAATTCAGTGTGTGTGTGTGTGTGTGTGTATATATATATATATAGGAAAATTATCACAAAAGACAACAAAAATGTTCTCAAAATTTGATTGAAAATGCAGTAGGATTAGAAAAATTATGGTGTTCTTCCAACGATCCTAGGCGTTGACGTCAGCACCATATTCGATGAGACACTTGGCGACTTCGGTCCAGTTGTGGAGGGAGGTGACATAGAGGGGATCGCCGACCTATGGCAATGAAGGAACAACATCGTCGAATCTTCTCCAGCAACTAACGATCTAAACCTTCTGAAGAAGAGGAGTCGTCGTCGCCAGAGAAGATGACTAGATCGTGTCACGAAGCAATCGGAGTTCATCGAGCTACTTTATCTTTCATGATGACGCTGTCGAGATCACCGATTTCTTCAAAGATGAAATCAAAATTCTTCTATTTGGTTAGTGATTCAATATTTTAGCGATAGCAGATCTCTGATTTGGCTTTGGTTTTTGGACCAAAAGACCAAAGAGAAAGGATGGATGGAAGAAGAAAGAAAGATGAGGCGTAGGGAGAGAGTATGGGAGATTGAAAGGAAGAGAGAAGAAAATGAAAGAGAGAGAGAGAGTGAAGAGGACAAAGACAACAGACTAAACGTGAATAGATTTGAGAATGAGAATAGGGAAAAAAGATATTAGGGTTTTTGGTTTAAACTAGGGTAAAAAAAGTCAAACAATAAATAAAAATAAAAATAAAATAAATGGTAAGGGGGCAGTTTTGAAAAATGAATAGGAGAATACCATTTTTAATAAAGGGTATCCATAAAGAGGCGTTCTATATAGTTTTCTCTTTTTAAAACTTACGTTAAATAAAGAGTTATCAACACTAATAGTCCTTAAACTTTAAAGTCTCTCTTACTTTACCTCTTGCACTTTAAAAATCACCACTTTACTCTCTGAACCTTCAAAACTCCTTACTTTACATCCTAAATTTTAAAAATTATCATTTTGCCCTTGAACTCTTAAAGCTCCTCATATTGTCTCTTATTTTCTAATTTTTCATTCAAATAAACAGGATTTAGTATACGTAATTCGCACATGGGTTACTTGTAAGGGTAAAAATAAGCTTTTATTACTTTTAGATTTTGTTTTATATTTATGTTCTCATTTAGCCCTTTTTTATCTACTCTTATTTAAGAAGAGTTTGTATGTACATTTCTCCTTGATATTGTTCGTCGATATCTCCTTATCATTAATGCATAACTTATCTTTTTTAGTATTTAAATTCAGATATTGTCAAACAATATTGACTTATTAAATGAGTTATGTATTAAAAATAAGAAGAAATATGTAGGCAAATCATTCTTAAATGAGAGTTTAGATAAAAAAAAAAAAAAAAAAAAAAGACTTCAATTGAGAATATAAACGTGAAACAAAACTTAAAAGTGATAAAATCTCATTTTTGTCCTTACAGGTGACCTATGTGTGAATTACATCGGCATAATTCCATCTATTTAAAGGGAGAATCAGAAATTTAAGAGACAAAGTAATGAGCTTTCAAAGTTTAAGGGCAAAATGATGATTTTTAAAATTCAGAGGGCAAAGTGAGAAGGTTTGAAAGTTCAGAGAGTAAAGTGGTGGTTTTTAAAGTTTAGAAGACAAAGTGAAGGAGAATCTAAAGCTTACGGCCATACCCTTAAATAAATGTTCAATTTTTTTATTAAATAAATTTTAGAAAATTAACTCTGGTATGTTTTTGACTGATTTTTGCAACTTATTGATTTATCTTGGTAAATAATTGATCATTGTTTATTGATTTATCAAAAGTATGTGAACAACTTTTGAATGCTGAAACTAATAAACCAACATAAAAAGCAATTGTAAAGCTTTTGCTAATGCAAAAACATTATTGGGATATGGAGGCGAATGACCTTTTTAATGGTCTTTTTAAATTAAATGGTCATTGAACGTCGAGCAATGATCAAGACTTTCTTTCCTTTTATTTTTTTAGGAAGACTTTCTTTTAATTTTATTAAGTTTGTTGTTGTAATGCTATATTCAATTTGCATTAGATTGAGGTGTAATTTATTGGATTTTAATTTGTTATGTTAAATTATGCTTTTTATTCCTAATTTTTTTAATTAATTTGAACGCCAAATCTGTGAATCCGTTGTTTGCGGGTCGGATTGGATTGGATTGGATTAGATTGGATCGGGACTCTCGTGGATTAGTTTCAGATTGAGATTTTTTTAATCCGATGTATACGAATTAACCCTCTAATCTGTGTAATCTAATCTATGAACACCCTTATTTTTGGTATTTCAAATAGTGTATAAAAAATTGGATTATTTTATGCCCTTTAATGAACTCATAAATTAAGCATTATAAAGTTAGTTAAAATAGTAGCAGATGTAGCTTAATAATAAATCTACACCGGACTCCACCAACATATGAAGAGTTCAAATTCCCCTGCTCCTAAGTTAAAAACAATTATTAAAAATATTTTAAATTGTTTAAATGACGTAACATAATATAAATAGTTAGAAATTACTCAAAATGCTAAAACTAGGCATAGGATTCTAAATCCAAGAAAACCAAACCCAAAGTAGTGCTCAAGTGTTTCTATAAAAAAAAAAAGGTTTAATAATTACTACTACGTATTACGTAATTGTATTGTTCTTATAATATTTTTAAAAACAATTATACTTCAATTGGTGGGGAATTTTTATAAATGGCATCTTTCAAGATTTACTTTTTACAAACGCCATATATGTTTATTTGCAGTACAACTTAACATGTAATATAAATGATAGTATGACATAAAATTTTTTAAGTGTGATATAAATACACAACTTTTAAAAATGTGGCATAAGGTGTAATTTTCTCTCAATTTTGCAAGTATAAATTTTACAAATTTTTTTGGGGTTGGGCTGATCATTGTGGGCTTAATATGGCGGGCCTTAAAACAGTGGGCCTCCCTCACCATGCCCACGGGAAAGCCCGCAACGATTTAATATCCTCTCCATCGTTCGCATAACACCGATGGTTTCCTTTTGAAGTTTGTGATCGAAACCGTAAAAAAGTTTCAAAACGAAATGTCACCGTAGCAATTCTGCAGCGACAGTTACAGTTTGTTATCTCTCTCTCCTCTTTTCCCTTTGAAATGAAAATTTATTCACACAAATATAAGCCCGCCTGTAATTCTCATTTTCTAAGGAGAATTTTGAAGCTCTGAACTATTAGAGTTAATTCTAGGGTTTACATTGGGTTTAACACGTCTATGTGTTCTGATTTTCACGGAAATTAGTGGAATTGCCGATTTATATTTTATCTGCACTTAGTTTTAGCGCTGAATTTCATTCAATTTGAAAAATTTCCCGTCAAATATAATTTTTTTTCTTCGCACTTGCTTTAGCGCCAGGTTTGATTCAGTTTGAAAAATTTTCCCGCGAAAAATATATTTTGTTTTTAAGTGTTTAATTTTGTTCAGTTACTTAATCTCTGAGTTCGATTTGGCCAGAGAGTTTACTTTTTTGACCTTTATACGTGTAATAATCTGTTCCTTAGTTTTCGAATTGATTACTTTTTACAATTGGCGTAATTTCATTGCGTTTTTGCGTTCTCTGTGTTTGATATATTGCGGAACAGGTGAATAGTTAGTTTTGAAACTTAATCTGTCTTTTTCTCATTGGTCATGCACACAAGGTGTTTGATAAGATGCTCGAGCAGTTGAACTAAGATGTGATGTTAATAGTTAGTTTATGGAACTTAATTTTGAATTAAGATTTGGAATGGGTTTTGGATTTGGATTAAACCAATTTATTCCTTTTGTTTCTGGTTGCTTTATGTTGAAGAAGATCAATAGTTTAGCGTTAGAAATAGAAGTAGATGAAACGCAAGCGTGGGCACAAGAAAGGGAAGCCCAAAGGGGCCTTCGCTGCGAGTGCCAAAGTGGAAATTCCAAGTGGGGCTGATGTAAATTTGGAGAATGGTTTTGGTGCAGATGAGTTTGATAAAGATAACAAGGATGACCCAGGAATGGAGGTCGATATGCCTTCTTCGACCGGGACTGACCAGCCTCACAATGTTGCTAACATCAATCCTGATGGATCTATTGCTAAAGGGAGTGGGAAACCACTTGGGCGTGTTAAGGTGAAGCTCAAAACCCCAAAAATGGAGTCCAAAGTCACTTCTTCTGATGCCCCAACACAGAGTGATGCTGATAAAAGTAGCTATCGAAAGGATTTGGACAGACAAGGCGTGGTTGCTGAGAAAATGGAAGATAGTGCCAATTCATTGCCTGAAGCTAAAATGGGCGCACCTGAGAGTTCATCTAAGAAAGCTGGTTGCATAAAGATTAAGTCATCAAAGGTACCAGGTTCAAGCAGTAACCAGAGTACTGAAGTTGTACCAGCAAGGGATGGGAGTCCACACCAAAAGGAAGAGAAGACATCTCATCAGGATTCTCGATATGACAAGCACGAATTAGAAACTGCCTTGATGGTTTGTTTAAAAGGGTGGTGGGAACTATTGGTTAGGACCACTTTTACTGTAGCATGTGAGAGCTTTATACTGTAGCAAATTTTTTATTTTTACTATAGCTGTGAGCCTTGATGGTTTGTTTAAATTTCAAACTGAATTTTTCTTAAATTTGTCTGATTAAGTTGATTTTTTCTCATGGGTTTCTGCTGTACTTGTGCCTAATGCAAATGTACCCGTGTTTTCTGCATATATTGCTTGTGTAGGTAATAAAGAAGGTGATGAAAATGGATGCAGCTGAACCGTTCAATGTCCCTGTGAATCCTGTTGCCCTTGGAATTCCTGTAAGTATGCAATATACATTCGTGTGTGTATTTTCTACTTATATGCAAAGAAATTTTAAGTCGCAGCAACTGTATTTGGTCTATTTCCTAATGACTTGGAATTAAACTAAGATTTGTCTTTGTTGATTTTTGGGTTTTGTACAAAATCAGGATTACTTTGATGTCATAGACACGCCAATTGATTTTGGGACGATACGTAGCAATCTCGAATGAGGCGTTAAGTATGAAAATTCCAAGGATGTATTTAAAGATGTGCAGTACATTTGGGACAACTGTTTCACGTATAATAATAACGGTGACTATATTTTGGACCTTATGAGACGGGTGAAGAAGAATTTTACAAAGTATTGGACCCTAGAGGAACTATTGTTAATATGGCAATTCTAGTCAGTGTTCTATGATAGGAATCATAAAATTTTGTCTTTTCTTTATCTTAGTTGTTGAGAGCAGTCAAGAGAAGGTTGCACCATCAGGTCAGATAAAAGTATACGTGAAAGGTGGTCAATCAAAAAGACTGCTAAGAAGTTTGGGTATGTTTCTTTATCTTACTATTTGTGAACTAGGTAATCATACCATGTGTATAGTTTCATTTTCTGTAACTTCCCAGACACTTGTGAGTTTAAGTTAAAGGAGGCAATATTTTGTGAACTCAATAGACTCAAATTTAGATTCGAGTATCAAGAATACTTCGGATACATGTTTGTTTCTCCCAAAATCTGAATCATTTGAGTATCAAGAATTCAAGTTTTTAGAATTCTCATCCCGCTTTAAACTTTTGATACTCGAATATCTTTGCTATAGTAAAAACTAAATTCTCTCTCTTATATTTGAGGAAAAAAATCATAACTTCTTCATTTGATATCCAATTGAGATGATTCTTTTTTCACAATGTTCCTAACGAAGAGATGAATAAATCAAGATCCATATTGTATATTTTTTAAGATCATTAACATTAAGATTTTATTAGATTTATTAATAAATCAAAAATTATCTTCACTACCGTTCCAAACACAAATTTCAATTTTATTCCATACTCAGATTAAAACTTAAATGCACATCTAAATGCCAATTCAAATAACAATTCAAATCACTAATTCAAATTCTAATTCAAATCATACTAACTCAAATTAAATCACTAATTTGAATCTATTTACCAAACAAACCCTAAGTTAAAGGAGGCAATTCTTTGTGTTTTACATTGGAGGGTGTTCTTTTTTTCACTCTATCATTTCGTTGGACCTATTGCAAACTTGTAAATAAGACACCAGGAGCCAACAAATAGGTTCATCTTGTTAAACCCTTTGTTTAAAAGTATTAATG